>JANSMH010000230.1:0-41361 GCA_029299595.1 Grosmannia serpens
TTGGTGTGTTTTGTTTCTTTTGGTTTTGTTTTGTTTGTTCCTCCTTTTTGTTCCTCCCCCCCCCCCCTTTCTTTCCCCCCCCCCCCCCTCCCCCCCCCCCCCCCCCCAGTCACGTGCCGCCGCATCGCCCGCCTCCTCCCCCATCTGGACGGATGACGATCGCCCCTGCCGATTTGCAGCGCACGGCAGCCGCAGATAACGTGACTCGCCGCTCGGATTCACGGCAAACCCCCTCTCCATCCTCCATCCTCCATCCCTTCCTGACGGCCTCACTGCCGTTTTTCCCACTCCTCCATCCGAATCTCTCCCTCCCACAGACACTCCATCTCCAGCACCCCGATCCGTCCACGGCCACCACCCTGCCATCACCGCCCGCCCGTCGCGTCGCCAACGGCCCCAATCAGCCCGCCACCGCCGAGCTCGGCCCTGCTGCCTGGCCCCTCGTCCGCTGCTGACATCCCACCGATACGTCGTGTGCCGTCCCGCATGCAAAGAGGTGCATGACCTGCATCTGCTGGTGGCCGGCCACATCCCAGCCCCCCCCCCCCAACCAACCTCTGCCAACATTTTTTGGGGGCCTTGTTTGGCTTTTTGCTACCGTCCTTGTTCCTCCTGCTCCCCTCCTTCTGGTTACTCTGATTCTTTTGGCCCCCTTGGTTTCCCCATCATCTTTTATTCAACTTTATCGACGCCCTCTATCGACGCGGTCTCCTCTGCCGCGCTTCCCAACGGCGACCAAAACGGCCGCTACCCGCCGGCAGTCCCCAAACAGAACGCCTCCATCTCCGTGCCGCCCCGTCTGTGCGAGCACGCACAGCCCGATACCGCCTCTCCGACAAACGACCGCCCTACAGCCTCCTTGCGCAGAACCTGCGCGGCAGAGTGGAGGACGGCAACCCCTGCTGCAAGCTGCGAACAAAGGTATTGCTTGATTGGCCCCTTGTTGTCTTTTTTTTTTCTGGACCCGTGCTCCACTTGGAATCGCAAGCCTAGTCCGCTTTGCCCGTGTCGCTCCCTCTCTGCTACGCTCTGTGTGGCTGTCCCTGGCTCCTCTTGCGTGCCTTTCTCTTTTTTTTTTTTTTTTTTTTTTCCCCTACGAGTAAAACGCTCCTTTCCCTTCTCGCTCTTTGCCAGCACGCGCGCACCTGCTCTTCCTCCCAATCCCCCACGTCACGCGAAGAAAGACGCCTCCAAATTCCTTCCACCGCAACACGCAATATCCGCATCCGCAACCACAACCACCAACCCACCCCCCCCCCCAATCCATCCAAGACTAATCAATCTCCGTCTTCGCCTCTCGCCCTAGCTGACACAAACACGACGCTGCCAAAAGAAGCCAACGTCGCCACCATGACGGACGTCGCGGCCGACGCAAAGGCATCGGCGCCTGCGGCCCCAGAGGAGCCCAAGCTCGTCGACGCGCCTGCCGAAGCTTCTGCTCCCGCTGCCGACACCGAGAGCGCATCGAAAACCGACGGCGAAGCTGCAGAGCCTGCTGCCGCCGCCGCCAAGCCCGAGCAGGAGACGCGTGCCGATGGTGTCGCCGCCACCGCTGATGTCGCCGCCGCTGCGACAACAGAGTCCGACGCGCCGCCGGCCAAGACAGACGCCGACGAGAAACCCGACGGCGCCGAGGCGTCGGCGGCCCCCGACACCCCCGAGACGCTTGCGTCCACGTCGGCAAAGTCGTCCAAGGCGTCAACATCCGCGTCGCGCCGCAAGTCCGTCGGCCAGAAGCTCAACCGCAAGGCCTCCAAGGCCCGCATGACCCACCTCGACGCCCTGCCCGGCGACCACTACTTTGTCAAGCTCAAGGGCTATCCGGCATGGCCCGTCGTCATCTGCGACGAGGACATGCTGCCCCCGAACCTCGTCAAGTCGCGCCCCGTCTCAGCCGCGCGCCAGGACGGCACCTACCGCGAAGACTACGCCGACGGCGGCAAGCGTGCTACCGACCGCACCTTTCCCGTCATGTACCTCTTCACAAACGAGTTGTATGGTTTTTTTTTTTTTTTCCCTTTCGCCTCCTTTGCTCCCTGATGAAGCGTGCCCGAGGCTGACTCTCCCAGCGGCTGGGTTCCCAACCAAGACATGCACGATCTTGACCCTTCCAAAGTCCTCGAAGCCGTCAACGACAAGATGCGCAAGGATCTACAGCACGCTCACAAGCTCGCCGCCGAGAGCAACCCCCTGAGCTACTACAAGGACATGCTGCGCCAGTACAAGGAGGACCTCGAGCGGACCGAGGAGGCCAAGCGCCTGGCCCTGGCGACGCCCAAGAAACCGAAGAAGGCAGCAGCAGACAAAGACGGCGACGTCGACATGCTCGACGTGCCCATGGACGACGACGAGGAGGCGGCGGCAGCGCCAAAGAAGGCAAAGAAGAGAAAGGCCGACGAAGACACGCGCACCCCCCAGCGGTCAGACTCGGCCAAGAAGCCCAAGATCAAGATCACATCCTCGGGCACACCAAAGAGCACCAATGGCACCCCGACGACAAAGGGCACCAAGTCCAAGCCCAAGAAGACCGATGCCACAGTCGCCCCGGCGCCGGTGCCGTCGGAGCCTGAGATGCCGCTGGAGGAGAGGCTTCGGCGCAAGACTGTCCGTTTCTACCCCCCCCCCCCCCCTTTCCTGGCGCCACTTCCATCATCAGGTCATCGGTCGGACCAGATTGCTAACCCCCTGCTCAGAAAGAAGTATACTTTTTGCGGCATAGGATCCAGAAAAGTCTTCTGACTCGCGACCAAGAGCCCAAGGCTGAAGAGATGAAGCTCATCTCCGACTACCTCTCCAAGCTCGAAAGCTTTGCCAACCTCGAGGTGGTCATCATCCGCGAGACCAAGATCAACAAGGTGCTCAAGGCCATTCTCAAGCTCGATAGCATCCCGCGCGAGGACGAGTTCAAGTTCAAGTCGCGCTCGCACGCCCTGCTGGACAAGTGGAGCAAGCGCTTGGCAGCAGAGCCGGAGCCAGAAACAGCGGCGGCGGCACGAGAGGAGACCAACGGCGCCAGCACAAACGGCCACGCGGAGGCAAAGGATGCCACGACGAACGGCGCCAAGGACGAGGAGCCGGCTGCAGCGACAGAGGAGGTTGCCGAGGCCAAGGAAGGCGAGGCCAAGGAAGGCGAGGCCAAGGAAGGCGAGGCCAAGGAAGGCGAGGCCAAGCCGAGCGAGGTCGAGGCAGAGTCGGAGCCGCCAAAGGCGATGGAGGAGCCCAAGGAAGAGGTGCGTTTACCGCGATCCGCGTCGCCCATTCATGCTGACAGGCCCTAGCCCGTGGCCGTCGAGGCGACTGCTTAGATTCTCGTGGCAGGCTTTTTGCACCATGGCCCTCGTTCACGCTTGCATCGATGTCTGAATGCAGGCTGTTCCGTCCTTGCTTCCGTGGCCTGAGCCGGTCGACGGCCAAGGCCGCGCCAAGCTGCGTTTTGGTTCGATTCTCTGTTTGGTTATTCTGATATGGTTTCATCAAAGTCTCTGTCTATGTTCCTGTTTCTTTTTTTGCTGTTCATGCACGTGTACGGATGGATGGGCCGGTTGCAAATAATCAGATTTTCACGAGTGGGTTCTGTCAAGCCACACCAACAAAAGAAAACGAGAATTCCCAAAAGCTTGAAAAGTCTATGACGTTGGGAGGTTGGCTAGATTGTGCTTGGATCCCGGAGTGTGTGCGTGTGTTTTGATTTAGGGAACTATTCGAGGTTTACCCGGGAAGGCAGGAAAAGCAGCAGGGGAAAGATGGTGACGAATAAGAAAGAGGATGGCAAGGGGAAGGCACCGACAGCAGAAATCCTGGCCGTCTTTCTCTCCCGCTCTTTGTTTCTGTTTGTCAGCAGTAGATCTCTTCTTTTTCTTATTGTAACTTTATTTATTTTTTCTTAATTTAAACCACAAACGCAACATGCACGCGATTTCTTTGTGCCGTCTGTCCTGTTCTCGTGGTTGGGAACAAAGAAGTGTACGGAGTACGAGTACGAGTATGCCTCCGAAGCCTGCCATCGCTGTGGCGGTGCCCTGTGGCTTGACGCGTTTCCGCGACGCGACGCGCCCGAGGCGTAAAGTGGCGCTTGCCGAAAAGGGGTGCATCGCACCTTTGCGAAGCCTCTCGAGTGCGCCGACGATCGAGACAGCAGCCGGAGGCCCATCCCGACCGAGCCATGCCACCCGAGTGCAGCAGCGGCCCATTGCAATCAGATATAAAAAAAGCCGCAGCACACCCCTCAGCCATGGCCACGGTAGCATCGGCAGGCGACGCCGGCGCCAACGTTGTCCGCCGGGTAAGTTTTTGTCGAGACTTGAGCTGCCAGGCTCTCTGCTGGTTTGCTCTCTGCTGGTTTGCTGACACGCAGTTGCCAGGTCGCCTACCTGTTCAGTCCCTCGGATGACGAGGATGACGACGACGCCGGTGGCAAGACGGCCGCCACGCCGTCGCGTCGCGGCAGCCGCAAGCATCGCCGCCACCGCGACGGCGAGCCGGCGGCCGGCCCGTCGCCCAAGAAGCAGCGCACCGCGAGCCACGCGGCCGGCGTCGACGGCTCGGCGCCGGCCAACGCGCTCGAGGCCTTCCCGACGCTGCTGCAGGGCCGCGAGACGCCGGCGGCCGTGGCGCTCCGGCAGCACCTCTTTGCCACCACGTGGGCCGAGCTCGACGGGCGCATCCAGGTAGGCCGTGCAGCCGTGCTCTCTGCTCTCTGCTCTCTGCTCATTCACTGACACTCTCGTCCAGACGGTCCTGCAGCGATCCAACCAGACGACGCTAGACGCCGTCACCGACTTTGTCGAGCAGCCCTGCGGGTATGTGCAGCCGCAGTCTGTTGCCAGCATGCTTCCTTGGGGCTTCCGTCCTCGTGCTAACCCACACCTTCTCTCTCGTGACAGAGCCAAGCTGCCAGCCGCATTTGTCATCCTGGGACCGGCAGCCACCAGCGACATGCTGCTCTTCCGCCAGCTGGCCGCGGCGTCGCGCGCCGCCAACGGCGAGACCCGCGTCCGCTGCATGGTGCGGCTGCGCGCTGCCGAGGCGCCCAACCTGCGAGCCGCCCTCAAGGCGATCGTGCAGGAGGTGACGGCCGGCGCGCCAGCCGTGCCTGAGGGAAACGAGCAGTATCTCGCATACGACCTCGAGGCGGTCTGCGCCGTCATCCGCGACCGCGACGCCCGCGTCATCGTCACGTTTGAGGACAGCGAGGCCTTTGACAGCGGCATCCTCGCCGATCTCTTGACCTATCTGCAGTACGTGTTTCTTTTCCGTTTCCCTCTTCGTTTCTTGTCTCCCCTGTCACTCACATCGCACCACCCGCCACGCAGCTCTTGGCTGGACCGCATCCCGTTTGTCCTCCTCTTTGGCGTGGCCACCTCGGTCGATCTCTTCCAGGCACGATTGCCCAAGGCCGCGGCCCACCGGCTCGCCGCAGCCCAGTTCGACGTCGCGCCGTCGTCGTCTGTGCTGGACCAACTCGTGCGGCGCGCCGTCGCCGCCACAGACATGCCGCTTCGCATCGGGCCCAACCTGCTGCGCAGCCTGGCCGAGCGGCAGGACGAGCAGGTTGCTGGCGTGTCCGTTTTTGTCAACAGTCTAAAGGCGTGTACACGCAATCCTCATCTCCATCTTCACCTCCGTCTCTAACACACCCAGTATGCATACATGTGCTACTTTTATGCCAACCCGCTGAGCGTGCTCCTGAGCACCGACGCCTCTTCATTCCTCGAACAGCAAGACTATGTGGAGGCTCTCCGCCAGCTGCCCTCATTCCGTCGTCATATCGAAAGCTCGCTGGAGAGCAGGCCGTCGGCCGAGATGGTGGCGCTCATTACCGACGACGCCGTTTTCCGGGCGACAGTCATTCAGCAAGCAGCCCTTCTCCGGCACTGGGCCACACGTCTGCTGCGGGCCGTCCATCTCGCGTCGGCCAGCGGCGCATTCGCAGACATGTCTTTTACGGAGCTGTACATTGCCGCGCTCGAAAGTGGAGGCGGACACAGCGCCAAAGCAGGCACTACCACGGAAAACTCCATCGCAGCCACGCTCACCGCCGCCATCCGACGCATGTCGGCCGTCGAGCTGGTGGCCCTGGCGCGCAGACTGGCAGAGGCGGTCCGGAGCGGCGATGCAGAGCTGGCACTGCCACCCGCCGCAGAGGACGAGAAGGATGGCGACAAGAGCGACACGTGGAAAGCGCTCGTACCTGCGCTGGGTCAGATCGCAGACGAGGTCGAGGCCCTGCAGCGCAAGGTCGAGGCCAGCAGCAGCCAGAGCCGGTTCCGGGGTCATGGTGGCGGCGCGACGCAGCTGCGCAGCAAATACACAGCGCAGAGTAAGGTGCTGCGGACGACAGTGGTGGCCCAGAAGGTGCAGCTGAGCCGCGACTCGGCAGCGCTGACGGCCGAGGACCAGGCGTTTACGGATCTGGTGGACCGGACAGTCGAGCTGGTGGTGGCCGAGATGGACGCGGAAGCGGCAGAAGCAGGAGAAAGAGCAGACAGAGCAGAGACGAAAGCAGCACCTCCGTCGCTCTGGCTGCAGGAAGTGTGGCTGTACGATTCGCGTTCGCCATACCGAGACGTGTTCATTCCGCGGCCGGTGCTGGTGCTGGAGCGGGCGCTATCACGACCACACGACTATCTGGCGTGCAAGTGCTGCGGCGGAGACGAGACGAAGAAGAGGAAGACGGAACAGGCGGGAATGGGAAGCATCCGGCCGACGCTGCCGCCGACGGCGATCCTGTACCAGCTCTACCGCGAGGCGGGCACGCTGATCAACGTGGCCGACCTGTGGGCGGCCTTTCAGATGGCCGTCAGCAGCAGCAGCAGCGAGGCGGAAGAGGCTGACGATGTAGTCGAGGCGAAGGAACGGCGACTCTTGGTGCAGTTCTATCACGGCCTGGCCGAGCTCAAGGCTCTGGGCTTTGTCAAGGCGACGCGGAAAAAGGTCGACCACGTGGCCAAGGTGAAGTGGTTGTAAGGAGGGGGACGGGTTGAGCAAGGACAATGAGGGGCGGCAAGACGGCAATGAGAGGGAATGAGAGGCAATGAGAGGCAACGAAAAGGACAACAAAGAGAACAACGAAAGAATGACTACGGAATGAATTTCTCGGCTCAAAGGCAGTAGCGGAATCATTGTCGCCCAACGCGACTGCCGTTTCTGGCGCTTTCATGTCTTTCAGGCCCGAGGCTGTGCTGACTCAAAGGCTGAAAGGGGAGGACCGTTCAGCTACTGTATATCCCATGTCCTGTTCATGCCCACAAAGCCTGGTGTTCACAGACCGCCGTCGTCTGAGACATAAATACAACCGTCTTGGCCCCCTTGGACACCGACTTTCCCTCTCGCGTCGTCCTCGACAGGTCTCGAAGACGCATTACATTTGCATTGCATTCACGAGCATACTCTTCACACCTAATCACTTCGCCCAGTCGCCCATTGCATTCGCCCATTCGCCCATTCACCACTCATCCGCTCACCTCACTCACCTTGATTCACCTTGACATATTCACATCTTCCCACCACACCCTCACATACCACACCGCACACGACCACCACCCACAATGCCGTCCTCCTCTCTCTCCTTCCGCCGCGCCACTCTCCGGCCGGCTCTCCGGGCCAAGCTCGGCCAGATGGCGCTGCCGCTGGCCCCCCTCGTGCAGATCGACTCTGGCCGCATCCATCCCGCCTTTCCCCCCTCGATGCTGCACTTCTGGCTCCTCACCGACGACGAGCTCGACTCCCTCGCCCACTTCTACCACCAGCGCACCCCCGGCCTCTGGACCCGCCACTATCCCTGTCCCGTGCACTGGCCGCGCGGGCTCTCGCTCGAGGAGAAGCGCCGCAAGCTCGGCAAGTTCATCGGCCTCCGCGGCTGCGACACGCCGCCGCCGCCGCCATCGCCCTCGTCCGCCCTGGCCCTCTCGCCGCGCCTCCTGCGCAACCCCGTCGCTCCCACCATCGTCGACCGCGCCCCCGGCTGCCAGGGCGTCTGCTGCTGGGACGCCGACATGATGATGCGCGGGCCCAGCTTCTTCTGTCTGGCCTGCGCTGCCTCCAGAGCACCGGCACCCAAACTACCGCCCGCAGAAGCCGCAGCAGAAACCCCCCAAAACCGCTCCAGCCCTTCCCTGCTGCCCATCCGCTCCCGCTGCCTCTCCCAGAAGTCGCGCATCTCCCGCCGGCCTTTATCGTCCCCCCGCTCTCGTCTGCCCCCGCTCACCGTCGATGACGTCATTGAGGCCGCTCGCCGGGCTCGTCTGGACGGCGATGCCAGCGAGGAGGCCATTCGGAACAAGACCGGTTTCTACCGCTGATTGCAAGCCTTCTATGTCGCTGTATTTTTTCTCATGTTTCTTTGTATTAGCCACAGCCTATCTCTTGTCTTTGTTTAGGACGCAGGCGGTTCATTGCAGCGATATGAATACCAAGCTTTTGTACTTTGTCATCATTTCACGGAAATAATTCTGACGTGCAAATATGTAAATTTTGTTGTCTGTCTAAACATATAGACCCCGCTTGTTCCGACAATAATACCTAATAGCATTTCTGTTTTGACAAGACAACCTCTTTTCCCTTGATCCATCCTTGCATGGTCCGCGGCCTTTGACTCTCGAGAGCTTGTTCTAGCAACTGCATGCCTCAATGTTTCCCCGATCCCATTTATCAGTCAGCGACATTATTCTCCCAGACCATCTAGGTGCACCCAGTCTCCGGACGCGGACCAACCAGAACACAATGATCCGCCTTGACCTCTCGAATGTGAATAAAATTTATAGATGATGCATACGCAATGTATGGATGAATTGTACGGACGAAATGTATGTAAGAAATGTTTGGATGCAATGTATGGATGAAATGTAGTGGACGGATTGTAATGAAAAATGACGAGGAAAAAGGGAAAGAAAAAAGGAAGAAAAAAGACAGGCCCTGATGTGAAACCCAAAACTTACATCATCAGTGCGAAAAGGGGCAATCCGGCCCCTGGGAGATAGTTGTCTCGCAATGGCCCCCCCAGATTTATGAACTGACTCTGAAATGTCTTCGAATGATGGTGTTGTATCGAAAGGGTTGTATTGTTGAAGTTGTGGTGGTGGTGTATTACAAATGACAAGGGTGGCCAACCCTTAAGTCATGAGCCCCCGGATCACACTAATCCCCCAGAGCAACCCCCCAGATGTATAAATATCCCCCAGTATGAACGCTTTTTTTTTCTTTGTTGCACCATATCGACCAAGCAGAAAGCATAGTGAAGATAATGCAGTCTGCATTGCACACGGCGGTGCATCGACTATGTGGGCTTTGATCTCGCAGTGAGTGGGTTGAGTCACCGACATGGGTCTCGGCGGCCGAGCATGTGACGATGCACGACCGCAATGGACCTTTGGGCTCCATTTTTGCCTGCGAACTTCTGTGTCTTGTTAGCAACAAGCGCATAGAAAAGAGTCATGAGTCCGGGTGAGTAGCCAGGGTTGGTGGAAAGGATGTGGTGATGAATGCTGATGAAGAAGATTGAAAGAGGAACAGGAAAATCGAAGAGAAGAGAGAGCTGCGAAGACTTTATACTCGGGATCTCACACGAGTTGGATCTCAATCGAGAGGGCATACGTGAGTTCCTGGGTTGCGACTTCCCTTGTGGCAGTCGAGCCAGGCTCAAATCCGTCGCTCGCGCTCTCTTGGATCGTGGCTTCCTTTACTTCTACATTTTTTGAGGCTCCAAGACTCCGATCACAATGTATCTGGGTTAAAAAAAAGCATTGATGATCCACACTGATGATAGGTTGCATCTGGGGGATCTTTACTTGAGCCGTCGGCATGGGTTGAGAAGCTGCGTGCTCAACAAACTGATGATAGGTTGCATATGGGGGATCTTTTCTCGAGCCGCCACATGGGCTAGGTCGTGGTGTTCTCTACAAACTGATGTTATGTTGCATCTGGGTGATCTATTTCACTTTTGCATTTTACCTCCTTGGTCGCAGGAGACCAAGCCGCTGGGTTGTGTAGTCTTGAGCCTGGGCAGGACATTTGATGACACTCAGCCGGTGGATGATGACTACACAAAGTGCAAAACATTCTCTTCCTTCCTATCTAATACAGATTTCCATGGCTCATCCTTAGTGGGGAAGGAACATCCTTGGAAAAAAGGTTGAGAGCACGCGTCTGACACCTTTTTTTGGCTTGCAAGGAAGCTGCGATGTGTAGCTTTCATGATTTTCGCGGCAAGAAAGCTTCACCAGCCGAGTGGCGTCCCAAAAGAAGTTTGCAGGCGAGGAGCTCAATATTTTTGGCATCTTTCAATGCCTCATCTTTTACCTGGTAATGTGCTTCTTTATTAATATTTGTGAAGCTTTGCTGTTAACTATTTTTCATCTCTTTTACAATCTGCTTTCCCTGTCTGCCTGTGTCTATTACGCAAGTTCTCGCTCTTGAGTTTTCGTTCTTGCCTTGTCCTGTGTCCTCGCTCTTTCCCTGTTTTCCGCCGTTGCTCTTGCCCTACCTGCATCGTCGCTCTTCCCAATTGCGAAAGAAGGAACTGGTGGGCCCACAAGGTGAGCACATTCTCCCCAGACGCTCCTTCTACTATCGGGTTTCACGGAAGAAAACCAATATTGTGTCATGAACTAGCTGGTCTGGACCCAGAGAATCTGACCTTCCTACATTTTGGGGAGCTGCGTCCAAGATATCGTTCGTTGAACTTTCCTGTACAAGTTCTTGTTTATCAATGCCAATAATAAAAGACGTGCTCTGGCTCCGCACGTGGAAGCGAAGGCTTCTCGACACATTACGTCAGGCGGGACACCCGAGCGTTCTCGCCGTAGATCAGCTCAATGCCATGAAGCAGCAATGGCCAGGCCACTCGTGATCAGCCACATAACTAAGGGTACTTTCCACCCGTCCTTCTTTTCTCCCTTCGGTTCCACCACCACGCCCAGACCATAGTGACGAGGCCAAGCAGTATGGCCGCCACGATAGCAATCCATACTTCACGGCGGATCCGCATTTTAGAGTTTTCTTTCACCTCCACGGCCGTCCCATACCAGATTAGTGTGCTGCTAAAAAAAGACTGATTTGGCAAGCCGGGCGTCAGTTGTAAACCGAAGATAAGGAGAGGAAATCTCTTTGATGGGATGAAAGATGCAACAATTTGTGAGACACCAAGCTGGCTACAAAGTATACAGAAACCGTTAAATAGGATAGATCGAGGAAAGGCGACATACCATGACCAAATTGACGGGCAGATAAATCATGGCAATGACTGTCGCGATACGCATTGTCCGTGAGTCATTGTATGTGCTGTCGGCCAACAAGACCATATTTTCGCTCTCGACGGCATTGTCCTGTGCAAGTTGTGCGAGTTTCAGGCCGGTATCGTGCTGCAACTGCTGGCCGTGCAGCGTTAGGATTTGGCTATACTGCATAATGGTCTCGGGTTAGACCTGGACAGGCTTTGAGGAATGTGAATGGGTTTATATCATACCATAGACTGTAGGTCGTTAAACATATGTAAGAGCTTCTTCGATGTCTCGATATGGCCACTTATATCCTGGGACATGTTCCTTAGCTGACAACGGACGTTGCTGTAGGTCAGTCCAAGGCTATGCGTCATCGACAGCTCGTGTCCGGCGA
The DNA here is from genome assembly GCA_029299595.1 of Grosmannia serpens. NCBI lineage: Eukaryota > Fungi > Ascomycota > Sordariomycetes > Ophiostomatales > Ophiostomataceae > Grosmannia > Grosmannia serpens. The sequence goes on from JANSMH010000230.1 coordinate 11,611, forward strand.
TGACGCCGAGCGTGTTACTTGTGTTGATAAGAATGCCTTGGGCATGATGAAGCTTGCCCTTTAGGTGATGGACGTGCTGTTCATGTGTGAATTCAACCTTGAAATTGCCGTACGAATTTGGCATGGTGATTTGCTGGTTCTATCGATAACGAAGGTCAGCAGACACAAAGGTTAGGAAGAAGAGAGAAAAAAGGGCTATGAGTATGGTATACTAAAATATACGGACAAGACGTCTGAGTTCCTGAGAATAATACTCGAGATACTCTCTCCAGTGGGCAAGAGCAGCATGGAGGTATCGAATATGCAAGGACATCGGGTGCACTTCCGGGACCAGAGCCAGGTCGAACGCCTCGGGAGGCTGGATGACGACCCACTTCGACTTCATGGAGACCGCAGAGAAGCTGTGGTGTAGTGCCGACTGGCGACACGACCAGGGGTCCTCGAGGTCCCTGTGATGCCGCTCAAAGTGGCGAACGTTGTAACATATCCCTGGCAATATCAGCAGCTGTGCTACCTACGAGTACATGGGGTGATAAAGCTGCATGCAGCAGCATGCCAGGAGAAACTCACGCCAAATAGACTCGTCACTGGGTAGCGATGGCACACTTCCAAGGCCGGACGCGAGGCCGCTGTCCCCCAGAGCAGATGAGCTGTAGCAGGACATAAAGTCCTCGTCGCTGGACGAGAAGCGTTGGCCCATGCCGAGCACAAAGTGCAGAAAGAAGGGTGCGACATCGGCGAGATGGCAAATGGCAGAAAATGTGTCGACGGTGCAGTCGATCCGGCCCCACGAGTTGCGCCGTCGGAGAATACTGGGCGGACGTTCCGGTCAACGCAAACCGCAACGTCTTGGATGGAAAGGGCATACGTACAACAATGGCGATCCGTCTTCGCCCGCGACCGCGCGTACCTCTTCCGGGGTTGATACCCAGCACGGCGGCTCTCCCTTCGCTGTGGCCACGCCTACCGTCTCGGCTGCGTCCTGGACAAAGAGATCCGGCAGCTTGGATTCGAAGGCCAGCCACAGACATCCGAGGCCATCCTGGCGTGCTGCCTCTCCCAGGTGGTCTAGGCCCACTCCTAGGCCAGAAGCTTGGGTCAAAGATGCTTGTATGGCCATTGTCATTTGAGGTTCTATGCTGTGATACAATGCCCAACGTCTCTATGACCGATTTCCTGCTTCCGTCAAGTGTTCGCAAAAATAAGTCTTCATATAAATCAAAACAGAAGCATACATCCTGCCAAGCCCCCTGCTTCAAGCCACCTCATTGGGCATCGTTAAGCGCCTGCTGCGCCTCCACTGCTCCTCAGCCTCACGCTCTGCCGATGGCCAATGATCAATAGCGCACCACAAAATTTTGTTCTTATCCTGGCGGCTACCTTGCAGGTGACAATCCCCTTGTTTCACACACAGCGTCATTTGTATTATCGATTGCCCCGTCTGCCCTCGTCTAAGAAGCATATGCGCCGTATGACACTCTTTTCAAGGCAAGATTCACGACTACACTGTGACTCTAGCTCTATCCGACGCACGTAATGTGCCTCTCGTTTAGTTTCCACCTTCGAAATTTTGGGTCTGCAAAGCCAATACTGTCCAAAGACTAGGTGTAGCAAACTGGCGCTCGGTCGGACATTGCTGTCTTTTTTCAACCCGAATTGGCCCGTCTTGAGTTCTCTGGAGAGTAGGATGGAGGGGAACGCAAGGTTCAGATGCTTGTGGCTATATATAGGCATCATGTGGACCTTCTTGGGTCGCATGTGCATTACCTAGGCCACCTCCTTTGCCGGGCGTCAATTTTTTGGGGCAGTGCCCAAGGCAACGGTATGTGCGCCTGCTATTGGCCGTTAAGTGCGGATGAACGGAAAATCGTCTTTTCGGTTGTTGTGTCTCTCAAGGTGAGTCCTTCGATAAGAACTCCATCCAGCTTGAGGGCTTCCCTGTTGCTTCTGCCCACTGACTGCAAGAATTGCTCCCACACCATGTCTACAGGCGTACAGGGAGACTTGGCGTATTTCGAAGGCCTCAAGGCCAAGATCAGAAACGGCCTGCTAGAGTCTACAGATCAGCGCGAATTCCTTCCTGTCGACGTGCTTGACGAAATATTCACTCGCCAAGAAATCGATGAAGCTGTCCAAACCCTCCGAAACGTTGCTGTAGAGCATAAATTGGATCTGGCTAAATCCATAAATGACGGCGGCAAGAAGATGTTTGCCATGCTTGTCTATAATGGCCAACAACAGCATATTCTCGAATTCAGCAGACGCTTCTTTCTCGACAACAAGCTCCCGTTCAGTGAACATGACGCGATACAGATGTTCGGGCCTGAGTTTCCTGATAGCCAACGATTCGTCAGAGAGTTCCAATGGCCGTTCTGTCCACACGTCTTTCCGGCGAGCAAACAGAACTACAAGCTAAACAAAAAAATAATTCTTCCTTTTCTTCACTGCGAGAAAGTTGGAAGAGGGTCGTCGGGAGTAGTCGAAAAAGTCGTCATTCCAGCGTCGCATCTTGAATTCTCCAAAGAAGTTGTAAGTGCCTTTCATGGACACGATTGTGTATAAGCCGCCAGACATTAACACAGGTTTTTGGTACTCTTTAGACCGGAACTGTGGAAGTGGTGCGCAAACACACAGAGGACGTTCGCGGGAGAGAATACAGATGCTTGCGACTGTTGAGCGAGCTGAAGCATCCTAACATTATTCCTCTACTTGCATCCTACAAACGTGATAAGAGCCAGTACTATCTTTTCAAATATTTCGACAGAGATCTCCGAAAGTTTCTCGAAGACCACACCCGCCACAAAAAGTTTCAACAGGACACCACCTTCTACTCGGCTCTTACCGGTCTGGCTTCGGCACTGTCAGCGACGCACCATTTTTTCCTCAATAAAGAAAATAACGGCGTGGAATTTGAAGCTATCGGTTATCATCATGACCTAAGGCCGTGCAATGTATTGGTTTCCCACGACAGCTTTATCCTGGCCGACTTCGGCGAAGGCAATATCAAACCGGCGCAGGATCCGTCGCACACACAGTACAGGGATATCTTGGGGAGTTATATTGCCCCCGAGTGCACTGACCGGAACGAAAACCCACAAATCATCAATCGGGCAGTCGATGTCTGGGCTTTTGGCTGTCTCATTGCAGAAGTGATCACCTATATGCAGAAAGGGGCACAAGGTGTCAAAGACTTTCGCAAGGAGCGGCTTTTGCCTGGGCGGCTTCCTAGATTCACAGATGACGGCTTCTATTGTGTCGACGGGACAGTGAAGCCAAAGATCGTCGAGTGGCTAGAGGCAATGAAGCTCGGTTATTCCCAGAACGACCTGATTCCCAAGCTTATTGACCTGTCTTTCGACGCCCTCAATCCAGATCCGTCACAGCGGCCTAGCATGGACAGCATGCATCAACGCTTGGCCGTTTTGAGTCTGCGAAAGTACTTGGACTCTACGGAGAAAATGTTTTCTGAGACTTGCAAGGATAGCATTTCCTCTGGGACCTCTGATTCTTCGCAAGGCTATCTGGCGAGTACCCGATGCGCCCGTGACCGGTTCAATAAATGGAGAGATGTTTTTCAACAGAATGAGACTACCCTCCTCAGCGACCCAATTGAACTATCCGAGGAAGCTGTCAGAGTCTTAAATAGCCTACTCCAAGTGTTGAAAGAGAAGAGGGAAGACGGGAAATCAGGCATTAGGAAGGATCAGGCCGGCAATCCATGCTCAACGCTACAACAAGTCAGAAAACTGTGGAAATTATTTCCTGAAGAGACTCCACAAGTTCAGAGCATTCTAAGTGAATATCAGAAAGCAGACGGCAACCTCCTAGGCACCTTTGACACGCCCGTCAGACACCTCGTGCTCGATTTCGAGAAGGTCGCAAGAAAGTTCAAAGCTGATCTTACTGCTTCTGTCTCTATCGATGGAATCAACAAGGCTAACTCAAACGATGCCGTGTACGCCATCGTGGAAAAAATCCAGCAAGAGCAGCAGAAAAACAACGGGCGTCGCAACCTGGCGAAGACCCAGCCATATTTGGAGCGCCTGGAAGGCTATGCAGACATCATTCAACATTATGTTGCCTGTGAGAGTTCCGATATTCCGGTGCTCCTCTGGGGTCCTATCACGCTTCTTCTGCAGCAGACGGTCGGCTCGAACGAGGCGTTTGATTCGCTCGTTGATGCTTCTGCCATGGTAGGGGAAGTGCTGCCACATTTTCCAGCTTTGGATGCCGTGTTTCAACAGAGCACACAGGCAAAAGAACTTCTTCCGCTATACATCGCTGGCATTACGCTGTTTTATACTGAGGCCCTCCAGTCCTTGAAATAACCTGATCTACTACAGAACGAAATTGCCTCGAGCTACGTTCTGCTGGTGGTGCTACCATGTAATATAGACTGTATATACGTGTTCATGAAGTTGTGGTCGAAGTATAGGGACAATAGTGTACACATCACAAAGCGTGTACAGCACTACGAAGGTTCAAAATGAGAGAGGGTGATACCGAAACGTCTTTCACGCTGCCCACAAACGATGACATTTTTCACAGCCTTGACGACACTCGAAGCAAACTAGCACACGGTTTTTCCGAGAGGGGATAGGTGTTTATGAATTGGCTCCAAGATTCACAATATGCTCAAATACTGCGGTTAAAAGGAATTCCAGGAACTGGTACTTATAGAAATCATACTACGCCTTTCTTTCCTGACCCTAACTACGATGCGCGTCGATGACAATGGAACGTACTACAAACTTAAAGGTCGGTTCTGTTGAAGGGAAGGGTGCTCTGTTGAGCGAAATCGTTCTACGATATTTACGACATCGAAATCTGGCCCCAGCCTATTACTATGCATTCCTTACTTACCGGGATGAATATGTCAGAAGCGGGGCAATCCTTGATAATTCCTGCGGAGCCCTGAGTGCGGTCGTCCGGCGGCCTGTGTTGTCTGCAACCGGTCTGCGAAGTAACCTACAGGGAGTACTGAACAGGTCTTTCTAGAGGTACACTGCGGAGTAGAAGCCATAGCAGTGGGATTAGCAACCCTCTTGATTCTTGAGCCGCACTTTGCACACTTGTCAAGATTCGCTGGCACCTCTAAACGCCCTGATATGAACCCAAGCAAACTCAACTCCCCAGTTCTGCCCGCCTCCGACCTTTGTCGGACGGCAGGCTTTCTATCGTGCATGCATACTGTACAGAGTATTTGTTTCTGTCACGGTCTTCTCCGAGTTTCAGCAGACACGTGACATGACTTTCATTGTATTTTCGTTTTTTCCCCTATTTAGCTGCTCTCACGTTCCCAAACGCGAGCCGGCAGAGATGGGGTGACTGGGCGGCTTAGAAGCGAGGGCGCCGGTTTCGCTATTTCTTGCCCTTCTTCTTCTTGCTGCCGCCCGTCGAAGTTGTGCTACTGGGCGTGCCGACCTCCACGAGCACGCCGTCCTCGTCGCCGCCCTTGGACGTGCTCGTTGCTGGTGTGGTCGGTCTCGATGCTGTCGTCTTTGCCGCTGTCGGTGCAAGTGCTGCCGTCTTTGGGCCGGCCGTCGTCGCCGCCTTTTCCTTTTCCTCCTCGTCCAGCAGCCCCTCCATGATGGTGGTCCTGCGCCGCGCCCACCAGGCCTTCTCGGCGCCGACCTGGCTCTGGATGGCGTCCAGCTTCTCGCGCAGCTGTGCGTTGCCGGCAATGGCGTTGGCGGTCTGGAAGATGATCTGGCCCCAGTTGGGCACCAGCGCGTTGGCCTCCATCACGACGTCGCGCAGCTCCTCCTCCATCTCGCGCTCGGCGCGCTGGAACCGCTGCCAGAGGTCGTCGCCCACGCTGCCACGCTGCAGCAGCATCCCGCACGCCTGCTTGCCCGTGCGGATCTGGATGATGCGCCGAATGTCCTCCACGGCCCGCCGCAGCAGCGCCGCCCGCACCACCGAGTCCGGCACCTTGGGCGCCTTCTTTTCCTTGCCCGCATCCGCGCCGGCTGCCGGCTCCATGTGCAGGAGGGAGAGGTAGATGTTGCGCTGGAGGTGCGGCGGGAACCAGGGACTGAGATTTGCGCTCTGGGCTGCATTGGGGGAGAGGCACTGTCAGCAGGGCCAACCAGGGCGTGGGTGGGGGAGGGAGAGTGATACGAACCTGCTTTCCGTTTCCGGTAGACTGTAGAAAATGTAATAAAAGTGCCGCTCAGCACCAGCAGGTAGCTGACAGGGAGGACGAGTCCCCTCCAATCAATGTCGATCATGATGGCGAGTTTAGACAGCTCAAGCAGGTGGAAGAGATAGAGAGCTTTGTCCAGGTTAAATTGGGGGTAGACGACAAGAGAACAAGACAAAAAGAAAAAGACGAAAAAAAACTCCCCAGCAGAGAGAGCGAATAAGTTGGTGCTGGCTGCGGCCGACGATGGTGATATCTGGTCTCGAGGCTCTGGGCGAATAGAACGGACACAAAATCCCCACGAATTAACGAAATGATGACTCATCATAAAGAGGACAGCTCGCCAGACGCGCGATCGTGTAAATGTCAGACGCCACATCCCGCGCCACAGTCGGCATCACTAGCGCCACACTGCCGCCTTCGAGCTCGGCCAGGCAATGACAGCATGACGATTGCTGGAGATCTTTCTTGCTTAGTTAGTTGGTGGAGTTGGCCTTCTTCTGCCTGCCGAGCGCTCGATGCTTCCCTTCAGCATTCACGCAATCGTGCAGTCATGCCACGGCAGCTTCTTCTCTTGCCACCATTCCCGCAGCTCCCATGAGCACGACCCATTGCCATCCAGAGATATTTAAGTCGTCTTGATCCAGCCTTTTCCCGGCCTTCTCCCCTCCACTGCCCCTCCTTCTTTCACACACTCTTTACTCTCTACTACCTCTAGCAAATCGCCGCGATGTTGCTGCGATTTCGCGGCCCCGACGGCATGATCCGTCAGGAGGCTGACAAGGACGACACGTTTGGTGATATCATGCTGAAGGTAAGAACTGGTCTGCCCTGGACCCGACTGCCTCGCTGCCACAGTCTTGCTAACGCGGTCTCTTTTCTGCAGCTGCTGCCCAAGCTTCCGTCCACGATCGATCCTCGAACAATTACGGTCTCCAACAGTCCCGGCAGTCGTGGAGACCGGAAGAAGGTGGCCGAGGTGGCCAGCATCCCCATTAGCCAGATAGGACTAGGGTATGCTCCCCTTGAGGAAGCCGTTGTATGCATCTCTTACTAATCTCATTCTAGCCACGGCGACATGGTCTTTTTGGAATACAAGCACAAGGAGGATGGCGCAAACGGCGACTCGAACGGCGACTCGGACAAAGCCCAGGCCATCACATCTTCGTCCAACCGACTGAACGGCCAGCCGGTCCTCCCGGTCGAAGACCGGCCGATCGACCCGGCCGTCTCGCTGTCCGGCTCTGGCTCGGCCCCGGCGGCGGTGCGCATACGGAACGCGTGGGAGGCAGTGAAGCAGTCGAAGCTGGATGACCGTCTCGACAAGCTGGACGGCAAGATTGCGCGCAAGCGCGACGCCAAGATGTGCCGGCACGGCGCCAAGGGCATGTGCGACTACTGCCAGCCGATGGACCCGTACGACGCGACATACCTGGCCGAGCACAAGATCAAGTACCTCTCCTTCCACTCGTATCTGCGCAAGGTCAACTCGGACAAGAACCGGCCGGAGCTGGGCGCGTCGTTTATCCCGCCGCTGGTGGAGCCGTTCTACCGCGTGCGGCCAGACTGCCCGTCGGGGCACCCGCTCTGGCCCGAGGGCATCTGCAGCAAGTGCCAGCCCAGCGCGATCTCGCTGCAGCCGCAGACGTTCCGCATGGTGGACCACGTCGAGTTTGCGTCGCCGGCCATCGTGGACACGTTTATCAACGCGTGGCGCAAGAGCGGCGCGCAGCGCTTCGGCTACCTGTACGGCCGTCTGGACGAGTACGGCGAGGTGCCGCTGGGCGTCAAGGCCGTGGTCGAGGCCATCTACGAGCCGCCACAGGCGGACGAGCTGGACGGCCTGACGCTGGACGCGTGGGCCCACGAGCAGGCCGTCGACGGCGTGGCGGCGCTGTGCGGCCTCCAGAAGCTGGGCGTCGTGTGGACGGACCTGGCAGACGCCGGCGTCGGCGACGGGTCGGTGGTGTGCAAGCGGCACGCGGACTCGTACTTTCTCTCCTCGCTGGAGGTGGTCTTTGCCGCACGGCTGCAGGCCCAGCACCCGAAGCCGAGCCGGTGGAGCGACACGGGCCGGTTTGGATCCGACTTTGTCACCTGCGTCGTCTCGGGCAACGAGGCCGGCGAGATCGGCATCGCCGCATACCAGATGTCCAACGAGGCGGTCGAGATGGTGCGCGCGGACATTGTGGAGCCGTCAGCCGAGCCGGAGACGATGCTGGTGCGCGCGGACGAGGAGGACGACGGGACGACCAGCCGGACACGCTACATCCCCGAGGTCTTCTACCGCCACATCAACGAGCACGGCGCCAACGTGCAGGAGAACGCGAAGCCGGCCTTTCCGGTCGAGTACCTCTTTGTCACGCTGACCCACGGCTTCCCCGACCAGCCGCGGCCGCTGTTTACCGACAACCTCGGCGGCTTTCCCATCGAGAACCGCCAGCACGTCGGCGAGAGCCAGGAACACACGGCCGTCGCGCGCGTGCTCAAGGCCAGCGCCAGCGGGCAGACGGCCGATGAGGCCGATCTCAGCGTGTCCAACTTCCACCTGCTGTGCGCCCTGCACCAGATGGAAGTGCTGTCCAAGGTGAGTCCTGCTGCTGTGTCCCGTGGGCGGGATCGAGGTTCTGACCCCCCCAGGACGAAGAGTCGCTGCTCTGCCGCGTGGCAACACAGCACGACCTGGCCGACAAGTTCCAGCTGCAGGCCACACCCGGCTGGCAGACGCTGATGATGATTCTGCAATCTGCCGGTGAGCGCATTCCCAAACGCACCAGGGGGGAAATGGAGGGCATCAGAGCGACAGGCAGCGGCAGTAGTAGTGGCCGTGGTGTGGATGTTCGTCGACAGAGCAGACTTGCTGGCCGCAGCAGACGCAGCGGTGGTGGCAGTGGTGGCGGCTGTGGCGGCAACAGTGGTTGCAGTGGCAGTGGCAGTGGCAGCGGTGGTGGTGATGGCGGTGGTGCTTTCTCTGTCGGCGACGATGCCTCTCCCTTTTCCCCTGCCGAACACGGCCCTCTGGGCTCGGCGCCCCCTTCTTCAGCCCCTGCATCTGCCCCCCGTGTCCCTCTGAGCTCCTCTTCCTCCTCCTCGTCCTTCTCAGCCACTCTTGCCACGTCTGCTTCCACGCCCTCAACAGGCCGGGATTCTGAATCAGGAGAACCACTTGCTAAACGATTTGCTGCCGTTAGGCTGAACGCGCAGAGACTGCGGCCAGACTCGCCCTCACGACGACCGGCGGACGGCGACTGAACCGAGGCGGATCATCCTCCCTTTGAAAAGGGGGAGGTGGGGTGTATATACGCTGCTGCTGCTGCTGCTGCTGCTGCTGCTGCTGCCGGGATCGGCCTTGTGAGAGGCCAACCCGACGATGTCACACATTCAGGCCAGGGACATCAGGGAGACGGAGGGCAGAGAGGAGACGCGGATAAATAATGGAAGCTGGCTGGCAGGTTGTGCGCATGACAGACAGTCCATGCAGGAACCAAAACAAAAAAACACGATAAGCCTGGGGAAATAGATGATAAAAACACAAAGTACACAAATGTTTGTGGCAAGCCGCGCGCCTATCAAGATACAACCGAGCAAAGAAACGAGTAAAACAGACAATGAGCCAAGAGTAAAGCATATTCTTTTTTTTTGTCCCTGTCTTTCTTCCCTTTTTTTGACATGCACATGCGCATATATAGATCCACGTTATATGTTTTTTTTTCTCTCGCCTGTCCTCGGCCTGTCCTCCCGAACCAAACGCCAACTTTTGTATGTCCCGAAGAGCGGATTCCACCGTCTCGGCCGGGAACAGCTTACAGGGGCTTGCCGCCGAGGAAATCAGACCAGCTGCGGACCTCGGACGGGATGCCGTCGGGCCGGGGCAGCTTCTCGCTCAGGCAGCGGGCGAACAGGATGGCAGTCTGCGGGGTCAGCACGGAAGGAGGATGGCGGCCAGAGCGCGGGCCAGAGCGCGGGCCAGACAAGACTCACCTGGGGCTCCATGAACAGGGGGACGCCAAAGTCGACGGCGTTGCGGCGCATGACGTAGTCGACGTCGCTGGTGGTCTCGGCGCGGGCGCGGGCGAGGTTGAAGACGCCGCGGATGTCGTACTTGGCAAAGACCTCGCGCAGGGCGCGCTTGTCGTGCTTGGGGAACTCGATGAGCTGGACGTCGATGGGGGCGGCGGCGGTGGCCTCGAGGAACTGCTTGACGGCGGGCTCGGCGGCAAAGAGCCTGTAGCCGAGGGGGGCGACGTAGCGGACGACCTGGGCGAGCCAGTCGCGGTCGGGGCTGGTCTCGCCGCCAAAGAGGAGGCCCTCGCCGGGCTCGGGGACGCGGAAGTTCATGGCGGACTGGATGGCGGTCCAGTAGGCCTCGACGAGGTCGCGGCCGAAGCAGGCCATCTCGCCGGTGCTGGCCATCTCGACGCCGAGGAAGGGGTCGGCGCCGGCGAGGCGGGTCCAGGAGAACTGGGGCACCTTGACGGCGAGGTAGTCGCGGGCGGCGGCGGCGTCGCCGCGCATGAGGTCCCGGGGGGCGGGGACGTCGCGGCCGACGAGGGTGCGGGTGGCGACGTCGATAAAGTTGGTGCCGAGGACCTTGCTGACAAAGGGAAAGGAGCGCGAGGCGCGCAGGTTGCACTCGATGACCTTGAGGGCGGGCGGGCCGCCGGCGGGGTCGGCGGCCTGGATGATCTGCATGTTGAAGGGGCCGGTGATGCGCAGGGCGCGGGCGACCCTGTCGGCGATGTCCTTGACGCGGGCCAGGGTGTCGTCGTCGAGGGCGGCGGGCGGCAGCACGAGGGTGGCGTCGCCCGAGTGCACGCCGGCCTGCTCGACGTGCTCGCTGACGGCGTGCACGAGCACCTCGCCGCCGTTGGCGACGGCGTCGACGTCGATCTCGCGGGCGCCCTCGATGAACTTGCTGATGACGACGGGGTGGTCGGGCGAGACGCTCGCGGCGGCCTCCAGCTTGTGCTGCAGGTCGGCGGCGCTGCGGATGACCGTCATGGCCGCGCCCGAGAGCACGTAGCTGGGCCGCACCAGCACGGGGTAGCCGACGGCGTCGGCAAAGGCGGCGGCCTCGGCCACCGAGGTCAGCTCCTTCCAGGCCGGCTGGTCGACGCCGATGCTGTCGAGGATCTCGGAGAACTTCTGGCGGTCCTCGGCGCGGTCGATGTCGCGCGGATCCGTGCCCAGCACCGTGGCGCCGCCCGTCTCCTGCAGCCGCAGCGCAATGTTCTGGGGCAGCTGGCCGCCGACGGACACGACGACGCCCGAGGCCGACTCGAGGTCGTAGATGTCCATGACGCGCTCGTAGCTCAGCTCCTCAAAGTAGAGCCGGTCGGCCATGTCGAAGTCGGTGCTCAGGGTTTCGGGGTTGAACTGGGGTTGGTTAGTGAGTGATTGGGGTGAGGGAGGATTGGGGTGAGGGAGGAGGGGTGAGGGAGGAGGGATGAGGGAGGATTGGGGTGAGTGAGTAGACTGTGTGTGTGTGTGAGAGAGAGTGTGTGTGTGTGATGCAGAAGAGAGTGAACGTGGTGATGTGTAACATAGATCTCTTTTAGGAAGGTGCAGGCTCCCGTCACTTGAGGAAGGTGCAGGCTCCCGTCACTTCGAGGAAGCTGCAGCTCCCGTCGCTTCAAAGAAGGAACGTCCACTCACATTAATCATCACCGTCTTCTCGCCCATGTTGCGCAGGGCCTGGGCGGCACTGACGGCACACCAGTCGAACTCGACGGAGCTGCCGATGCGGTAGACGCCGCTGCCGAGGACGAGCTTGCCGCGGTCGGTAAAGTCGACGTCGTGGGTGCTGGCGTTGTAGGTGGTGTAGAGGTAGTTGGTGTCGGCGGGGAACTCGGCGGCGAGGGTGTCGATCTTCTTGACCCAGGGGCGGATGCCGAACTGGAGGCGGAGGGCGCGGACGGCGTCCTCGTTGCTGGCGACGGCGGCGGCGATCTGGCGGTCGGAGAAGCCCATCTTCTTGGCCTTGAGCACGAGCTCGCGCTTGAGGCCGGCGAGGCCGCCGACGGCCTGCAGCTCGCGGGTGCAGTCGACAATGTTGCGCAGCTTGTAGAGGAACCACTTGTCGATCTTGGTGAGGTCGTGCAGGCGGTCGACGGAGTAGCCCTCGTGCAGCATGGCCTGGCCGACGGCGAGCCAGCGGCGGTCGGAGGGCGCCTGCAGCTCGGCGTCGAGCACGGCGTGGTCGGCAAAGTCGGCGTCGCCCTGGAAGCCGACAAACTGCGGGTCGACCATGCGGACGGCCTTCTGGAACGACTCCTCAAAGGTGCGGCCGATGGCCATGACCTCGCCGACGCTCTTCATGGCGCTGCCGATGTCGCGGCGCACGTGCTGGAACTTGGCCAGGTCCCAGCGCGGGATCTTGGTGACGATGTAGTCGAGCGAGGGCTCAAAGTTGGCCGTCGTCGTCTTGGTCACGGCGTTGGGCAGCTCCGGCAGGCTGTGGCCGAGCCCGATCTTGGCGGCCGTGTAGGCCAGCGGGTAGCCCGTGGCCTTGCTGGCCAGCGCGGACGAGCGCGACAGCCGCGCGTTGACCTCGATGACGCGGTAGTCCAGCCCGTCCGGCTGCAGCGCGTACTGCACGTTGCACTCGCCGACGACGCCCAGGTGGCGCACGATCTTGATGGCCGCCGTGCGCAGCATGTGGTACTCCTCGTCGCTCAGCGTCTGGCTCGGCGCCACCACGATCGAGTCGCCCGTGTGGATGCCCAGCGGGTCAAAGTTCTCCATGTTGCACACCGTGATGCAGTTGTTGCTCGCGTCGCGCACCACCTCGTACTCGACCTCCTTCCAGCCCTTGAGCGACTTCTCCACCAGGATCTGCGGCGACAGCGTCAGCGACCGCGCCGCCAGGTCGCGCAGCTCGGCCTCGTCGCTGGCGAAGCCCGAGCCCAGCCCGCCCAGCGCGTACGCCGCCCGCACGATGATCGGGTAGCCGACCGTCGCGGCCGCGGCCAGCGCCTCGTCCACCGTGCCCACGGCCGTCGACTGCGCGATCGGGATGTTGATCTCGTTCAGCGCCCGCGCAAACAGGTCGCGGTCCTCGCTCAGCTCCAGCGTGCGCACGCTCGTGCCCAGCACGCGCACGCCGTACTTGTCGAACAGGCCCTTCCGCTGCATCTCCACGCCCAGGTTCAGCGCCGTCTGCCCGCCGAACGAGAGGAAGATGCCGTCCGGCCGCTCCCGCTCGATCACGTACGTCACGTACTCGGACGTCACCGGCAGGTAGTACACCTCGTCCGCCAGCGTGTGGTTCGTCTGGATCGTCGCAATGTTCGGGTTGATCAGCACCGACGCCACCCCGGCCTCCCTGAGCGCCTTGAGCGCCTGCGACCCCGAGTAGTCGAACTCGCCCGCCTGCCCGATCGCCAGCCCGCCGCTGCCAATCACCAGCACCTTCTTCACGTCCACCTGCTCCCGCGGCTTGATCACCCCGCTCTCCAGGTACGCCCGCGGGTTGTGCACCGACTGCCCGCCGCCGCCCACGCCTGCTGCCGCCGCTGCTGCTGCCGCCGTCCGTCGGCTCGACTGCGCCAGCGTCCGCCGCGCGCACAGGCTCTGCAGCTGCGGCACCGCAAACGGCGTCCGTCTGCCCTGCAGCGCCCCCGTCGAGAAGGCTGCCACCGCCCGCGGCACCGGGCCGCCAATCCGCATCGTTGGCCCATGTCGGAGCAGGCGAGACGGAGCCCGCCCCGTCAGGGACACGGCCGACATCATGATGCCCGCTCGGGGGAAGAAAGGGAGGGTAGAAGGAAAAGAGGGAAGGCCGAGAAGGGCGACAAGGGCGACAAGGGCGAGGATCTCGTCGTCGAAACAGCCAGCTCGATTGGCCTCTCTGTGCCTCTTCAGACTCTGCAAGAATGATCCTCCTGGGAGAAATCGACACCACGAGAGCTGGGAAAAAAAAGAGTCATACGCGGACAGACACCCCTGTTGCGTCGAGGGCCACCCGGTCTCTAATTTTTTTGGGCGGGGAGGCGCGATAAGATAACCTCGTGCAGTTTCCTGTTTTTTTTTTCTACGCCTACACAAATCTTTTCATTTTTGCTGCGGGCTCTTACTCCTCTCCACCCTCGCATTCGCGCCTCCCATTGGCTGCCGGCCGAGCTATAGCCAGCTCCACCCCTGTGACTGAAAAAATTTGTAGCTCGAATGAGCTCTTCCGACGAAGTGTGCGGTAGGAGAGAAAGTCTGGCCCATCATGCATGCAGATAGCACACCATCAGAGGCGACAGAAGTACCGCAGACGAGCAGACGAGCAGACTTTTCAGGCTGTATGGGGCGCTTGCACATCACACGACGCCTAGCAAATCCCATCTTCGCGCATGGCATTTACTGGCAACGACGTCGATCAGGAACAGTCCGTCTGGTACAGCTCCTGCACCTCTCCACAGACGCCTTGTTTATTGGTTTGATTCTTTTTTTGTTTCTTCCGTGCTTCTGTCATAATTCCTCATTCCTTCGTCTTTCCCATTTCCTCGTCTCCTTAATCCTTGTCCAGCCGCACGGCCGCGTTCCGCTTGATAAAGTTCAGGTCCGTCTTGTGTCCCAGCAGCTCCCGGATGTTGGACAGGTTGTACTTGATCATGGTCGGCCGCTCCAGGCTGAGCCCCCACCCGTACACGCGCATGTCCTTGGGCAGCCCCATGGCCTCGAGCATCTCGGGCCGGAACATGCCGCTGTTGCCAATCTCCACGAGCTTGTTGAGGCCCTTGTGGAAGCTGAACACCTCCATGCTCGGCTCCGTGTACGGGTTGTACGCCGGCTTGTACTTGATGCCCTCGAGACCCATCTTGCCAAAGAAGATGTCCATAAACTCCATCAGCCCGCCCAGCGTGAGCCCGTAGTCGGCAATCACGCCCTCGACCTGGTGGAACTCGGCCAGGTGCGTCGCGTCCACCGACTCGTTGCGGAACACCCGGTCGATGGAGAAGTAGCGCGCCGGCGGCGGCCGGCCGTCGGGGCCCTTGCGCGCCGCCAGCTTGTGCAGCATGGCCGACGAGACGGCCGTCGTGTGCGTGCGCAGGACCAGCCGCAGGCTCTCGTCGGCCGACCACGGATACCGGTAGCCGATGGAGTCGTACTTGCCCGTCTCGTGGACCTGCCGCACATTGTCCCAGTACGCCGCGTAGTCCTGCCGGTCGTCTGGGCCGGTCGCCCGCGGCCGGTCGGCCACGGCCGGGTCCGAAATGTAAAACGTGTCCTGCAGGTCGCGCGCCGGGTGCTGCTGCGGCACGAACAGCGTGTCAAAGTTCCAGAAGCCCGACTCGACAAACTTGTCCGTGGCCATCTCCTCGAAGCCCATCTCGAAGAAGATCTGCCGGAACTCGTGCCGCACCTTGTTGAGCGGGTGCAGCGCGCCCGCGTTCTGGTCCGCGCCCAGCGCCGCAAAGTTGTACGGCTTGAACGCCGCCGTCTTCCACGCCCCCGACGCCAGCATGTCCGCCGTCAGGTCCGTCTCCTCCTTGACCAGCTCCAGCGCAAACTTGCCGCCCTTGCGCACCCGGAAGCTCGTCACCTTTTGCAGCCGCACCAGCTTGCGCTTCCGCAGCTCCGCCACCGCCTTGGCGTCGGCCAGCGTGCCGCTCGCCTCGATCGCCTGCAGCTGCTCGCGCGTCTTGTCCTGGATCGACGTTGCCTGCCTTCTTAGCTGGTCTGTCCCGTCTGTCCCGTCCGTCTCGTCGGGGCGGGGGATGCACCCACCACTGCCTGGAACCTGCCGTCGCTCGTCCGGCTGATCCACTTCTCCTTGAAGGCCTTGCCCTGGCCCAGCCTGGCCACGTTCTTGTCGCCCACGGCCCTTTCCAGGTCCGCCACCGACAGGCCCTCGACGGCCTCGCGCAGGGCCTCAAACACCCGCGCCTCGTGGCTGCCGTTGGCCGCGATCTGCTTGCCCTCGGCCTCCAGCAGGATCTCGTCGCGCTCCAGCGTCTCGTACGTCACCATGGACCGCGACGAGAGCCGGTCCAGCGCGCTCCGGATGTCGGTCGACTTGACCGTGGGGAAGGCCTCGGACGTCAGTATCATGTCGGTGTTGGCGAGCGCGTGGAGCACGTCGCTCGTCAGATCCCCCGAGGGACCTGCTGCGGTAGCCATGGCGGGATGGGAGGAGCAGAAACTCGGTTGGGTCCGTTGTCGTAGAGAGAGGGTTGCCGCCCAGATGTGACTCAGCGCCGGGAATCACTGCCAAAATTTCACGGCCCTCCAAAAACGACCGACCCCGCGGGCGTCTCTCTCTCTCTCTCTCTCTCTCTCTCGGAGCCAACCGTTTTTCCGGCCGACGCTACAGCGGATAACGTAAGGCCTTCTGCACGCGAAGGCGCTTGTGTCCTGCCCCCTGTTAGCGGCCCCAACGCGCTGTAATACATAGTAGCCTGCCTCCCAGGCTACCAGCATCGTCAGCCTTTCGTCTTGCTGCAACGCTTTCCTCACCACCCGACCGCATTGTGCCTTTTCGCCGCGCCTCGCTCGTTTCTTCCCTTCTCCCCCCTCTCCCTCTCTCCGTCCTTTTGCAGTCTGACCCCCTTTCCCGCTCGCGTTGGGGAACGATGTGCTAGCAGCCGCCCGACAACATCCGCCTTTTCAGCCAGTGAGAGGTTCCAAAAGCGCCACCCCCTTTCTCCGCGACGACGAGAGGCTATGCCCGGCGATGGACGACAACGCCAGCAGTAGCAGAAATGCTTGGCTGTCCCGCGACGTCCCCCTCTCCTCACGGCCCCGGCTGGTGCCACGCCCGCCGCGGGCCCGGCGAGTCCAGCGATCCAGGCAGTCTCCGCAGCCCCCGCAGCCTCTGCAGCCTCTGCAGCCTCCTCCGCCTCGACGGCCACGCGAGCGGACGTCAATCCCGGCCCAGCGGTCGGCATCTCTGATGCGAAAGGTGCGAGCGGGCCTGTCCAAGAAGCTCAAGTTCTTTACCGAGCTCATGGGCCATCTGGACATGCTCGTCTACGCCGAGCTGTGCACGCTCTACTACATGGAGTGAGTGTGGGCGTTTCCGCGGGCTGCAGAGAAGCCAGCCCAGACACACGAGACTGACACTGCCAGGTGCTCCCTCTTCCGGCTCCTCCTCCGGGCGGTGCCGCAGTCGCTCTTCCTCACGCCCAAGCCGGAGGAGTTTGTGCTCATCACGCCGGCCCACCGGCCACACGTGCTCGCGGTGGCGGTGCCCAACGCGCTCTGCATGCTGGTGCACCTCCTGTCGCGGCCGCTGCAGGGCACGGAGGCGTCGCACGGCTACCTGCACGGCGGCGTGCTGATCGACTTTGTGGGCCAGCGGGCGCCGTCGTCGCGCTGGGCGCTGCTCGCGGTCGACGTCGTGGTGCTGGCCGTGCAGTGCCTCATGCTGGCCGTGCACACGGAGCGGGAGAAGCTGCGCAAGCTGGTGCTGCCGCTGAAGGGGTCGCTGGCGCTGCCGGTCAGCCGGGACCTGACGCCGAACCAGGCACTGACGACCACGGCCAACGCCCTGATCGCGGCGGCCCAGCAGCGGCAGCAGCAGCGGCAGCAGGACCTCGACGCCGAGGAGCGCGGCGTGGGCGGGACGCCGGCCGACGACGCCGACGACGCCGACGGCTTTGAGATGCAGCCGCTGTCGGGCGTGGACGGTGTAGGCGGTGTCGGCGGTGGTGATGTGGACAATCTGGGTGTGGACAGTGTAGGCGGTGATGTGGACAATCTGGGTGATGTGGACGATCTGGGCAATGTGGGCAATGCGGACAACGCGGACAACGCGGACAACGCGGACAACGCGGACAACGCGGACAATCTGGGCAATCTGGACGACGACGACGGACGGCCGCGCAGACTGCCGCCCGAGCAGGCGGCCGAGTACGTGCTCAACGCGCTGGCGTCGGGCTGCAACCTGAGCGACTTTTACGTCGTGCACGCCATCCGGGACGCCAGCCGCAAGTATCAGGGCGTGGCGGCACAGTCGATCCACACCATGGGCCTTGCGTCGACGGCGGTGAGGATGTTCCGAGGCACCGGCGGCGGCGTGCGGGCGCAGACGACGGGCACGCAGTAGGAAGAAGGGCAGACGGACAGGCAGTCATGAGTAACGACAACAGGATATGACCGAAGTTTGGGAGTTCCGGAAAAGGGAGTCTTGGGCGCGCAGAAGGAATCGCGGCCCTCCTGATCATACAGTTTAATTTGGGATATAAATACAGCTCTCTTGCCTCTTCTTGTTGCCTTCTCTCGTTCTTCTTCTCGTTCTCTTCCTGCCTCTTTTCTTGCCTCTTCTTGTTGCCTCCTCTCGTTCCTCTTCTCGTTCCCGTCTCGTTCCTCCTCTCGTTCTCTTCTCGCCTCTTCTCGTTCTCTTCTCGTTCTCTTCTCGTTCCTCTTCTCGTTCTCTTTTCGATCCTCTTCCCCCTCCCCCACCCCTATGCCATCTTGCGTCCCACGTTGCCGAGACCGGCTCCTTTTATAGAGACAAGGACGTCCTCCGGGCTGGTGCCGTTCTCGACGTCGTCGGCGCTGTCCTCGGCCTGGCGGAGGCCCCAGCTGCTGGCGCCAAAGGCCTTGAGGTCGCGGGCGAGGGCGACGACCTCCTGGGTGCCGACGACGTCTCGGCCGAGGCGGAGGCGGCCGACGTCCTCGGCGCCCATGGCCATGAGGGTGAGGACGGTGGGGGCGGCGGCACGGGCGACGCAGCCGCCGGCGGCGATGGCGGCGAGCAGCTGGTGGGCGCACTGGGTGCCGATGTCCTCGGCGAGGACGCCGCCGCGAGCAGGAGCGACGACGTCGGCCGCGTAGAGGACGCCGGGGACGTTGGACTCGGCGACGAGGCAGAGGCCGAAGCCGATGCCGGGCTTGTTGCGGGCGTCGTCCTGGGCGGGAGGGGCCTCGGCGATCTTGATCTCGCCGGTGAGGGTGTTGAGCACGGCGCGGGCGGCATGGATCATGCGCTTGTTGTTGGAGGCGGTGACGCCGCAGGTGTAGGCGACGCCGCCGATGCGGCGGATGCGGCCGGCGCCGCGGTTGAGGTGGAGGGTGCGGGGCAGGCGGACCTGGCTGGCAAAGCGCAGCTCGACGAGGCCGTTGCCGCGGCGGTCGCCGTGGCCGGCACACGAGCGCTGGCGCACGACGAGCTCGATGCGGGCGGGGGGGATGCCGAAGAGGCCGTAGAGCGGCAGGACGGCCAGGCGGAAGGCGTCGACGGACATGTCGCCGGCCTCGGTGGCGGCGGTGATGACGCCGGGGCCGGAGAAGCGCACGTTGACGTGGGCCTTGCTGAAGGGCGCCAGCAGCGCCAGCGGCGCCAGAAAGTACGTGATGCCGCGCGCGCAGCCGGCCGGCACGTGGTGCTCGATCACGTCGTCCTCGGTGGCGCCGGCGCCGGCGACGGTGCCGGTGATCAGGCCCGGGTGGTACGTCATGGTCGTGCCCGTGTACGAGATCTGAAACGAGCTGCCGTTGGTCACGGCCTCCAGCAGCCGCAGCAGCGACACCTCGTGCGGCGCCAGGCCCGGACTCGTCGGCGAGGCGCTGCGGATGCCCGAGATGTGCACCGGCCGGCCCGTCAGCGTGGCCAGCACCAGCCGCTGCGCGAAGAAGCGGTGGCCGGTGCACCGCACAAACGTGGTGCCAGAGTTCTCCGCCATGGGGTGCAGTTGTGGTGGCCGTCGGGGTGGTCGTTGTCGGTGGGAGGAAGACTGCCAGGATGCCGAAATGGTAGAGAGGGAGTATCTTACAAGAAAAAAAGAGAGTTCTGCCAGGGCGGTGAGACGGAACAGGCAGGTTGTGGGTCCGGCCGTCTTATCGATAAGAGGTGTAAATTTCGGGGCCAAGAAAAAGTTATCAAAACGGCCTTCATCCGCACACAGATACACACACACGCACACCACACGACTCCCGCCATGCCCCCCTCTACGGCACTGCTCTCGGACCTGGGGATGCGGGGGCGGTTTGTGTGTCGGTCGTGTCTGACCAGCCTGCGGGCAGCTGGACAGCGGCCGCCGTGGCCGGCAGCAGCAGCAGAAGCGTGGACGGCGGCACTGCCGATGCGGACGATGGCGACGCAGACGGCGGGGCGCACGCGGGCGCGACGGGCGGAGCCGGCAGCCCGGCCGTCTGTGCGGCGACGAGAGCGGCCGGCAGCAGCAGGGCGGGCGGTGGCGGACGAGGCCGAGCTGACGGTGCGGCTGTTTGAGCAGGAGGACGACGGGAGCCTGCGGGCGGTGGGCGCCGAGGGGGTCGACAGCGGGGGCAACTACCGGGGCGACGCGCTGGACCAGGAGATCGAGCGGCAGCTGGCGGAGCTGGAGGGCAAGCTGCGCGACACGGCGCAGCTGGTGCAGCGGCTGGAGAGGAGCGGCCGGCCGGCCAAGAAGCGGGCGGACCGGCTGCGCCGGCAGTATGCGCTGACGGGGGTGGAGGGGGAGAGGGAGGCCGCGGCCGGCGCGGGCGTCGAGGGCGGCGATGGCCACGCGGCGGTGCGCATCGGCCACGCGGGGCTGTCGGCCAACGCGCGCCGCCACGTGCTGAACCTGAACAACGTGCTGCGGCTGGCGTGGCGCCGGCGGCAGCGGGCGGACGGCGGCATGGACGACAAGCTGATCACGGCGCTGTACAGCCGCTACGGGGTGGCGCGCACGGGGCTGGCCGAGGCGTGGGACAACGTGCCGGCGGCGGCGTGGACGTTTCTGTGGGAGGTGCTGGCGTGGGAGGGCGGCGGCGGCGGCGGCGGCGGCGGCGTCAAGAACCCGCGGCGGATGGCGCACGTCTACTACCTGGCCAAGGACATGCGGGCGGCGGGGGTGGCGCTGACGGACGGCCAGCAGCTGCTGGCGATGGAGGCCATGTTCCTCGAGGGCTGGCCGCTGACGGCGCTGGACAACTGGCGGCGGGGGGTGGCCACGCTGGGCGCGCGGCCGGCGACGGCGACGGACTACTGGGAGCTGGGCGTGCGCATGTGTGCGCACCACGGCGACCTGGAGCGGGCCGAGCGGGCGGCCGAGCACCTCTTTGGGCTGGGGAGGGCGGGCGAGGGCGATGGCGGCGGCCGGCCGGGCAACCCGCGCGTGCTCCTGCAGCTGATCCGGACGGCGGCCGCGCAGGACGACACGGCACGGGCGACGGCGGCGTACCGGCGGCTGCGGGCGCTGCTGGACGGCAGCATGACGATGGCGGACTACGACGAGGTGGTGGCGTGCTTCCTGTCGGCGAACCAGACGGAACAGGCGTTTGGCGTGTTTGTGGACATGATGAGCGGGGGGGGATTGGGGGGGGGGGGGGATATGGTGACGGCGAGGGCGGTGGAGGATGTGCGCAGGGGCGGCAAGACGACGGCGATGACCTCGACGACCTCGACGACCTCGACGACCTCGATTCTCCCCCCCTCCGTGGCCAACCGCTTCTTCTTTGGCAAGTGGCTGAAGCGGCTGATCGGCGCCGGCGACCTGGACGGCGCCCTGCGCGTGCTGCTGTTCATGCAGCGCCACGGCGTGATGCCGGCGGCCGTGCAGGTCAACGGGCTGCTGGGCGCGTGGCTGCGCAGCGGCACGGCGGCCAACCAGGCGCGGGCGGACGTGCTGGCCGACCGCATGATTGCGTCGCGCCGCCTGTTTGTCGACCTGCGCCGGCGGTCGCAGCTGGGGCCGGTGCAGCTGCAGGCGACGGCGGTGGTGGGACGGCCGAGGAGGGAGGGCAAGGAGGGCAAGGAGGGCGAGGACAACCCCGACAACCCCGGCAAGACCGGCAAGACCAGCAAACCCGACAACCCCGGCCAGGACCCCCTCGACGCCTTCTTCCTCGTCCCGCGCGCCAGCGTCGAGACGTTTGCCCTCATGGCCGACAACTACCGCGAGCGCGGCCAGGTGGCCCGCCAGGAGGCCCTCTGGGTGGCCTTTCACGACTGCGCCATGGCGGCCGCCTCGTCGGCCACGGCCGCCTTCATGATGAACCAGCTGCTGGCCTCGTACGTGCGCGACGGCCGCGCCGCCGACGCCCGCGACATGTTCCGCCGCATGCGCGCCTCCGCCTCCGCCGGCGTCGCCGTCGCCCCCAACGCCCACACCTTTCTCGTCCTCTTCCGCTCGCTGGCCGTCCACCGCCTGCCGTGGCGCAGCCTCGCCGCCGAGCAGCGCCTGGCCGACGCGCGGCTGTGCCGCGAGCTGTTTGCGGAAATGGCGGGCAGTCACGTGACCGAGCCCGACCACAATGCGGACCCCCCCCCCCCCGACCACGACCACCCCCCCCCCGACCACCTCGCCGCCCTCGGCCGCCTCGTCCTGCACTCGTTCCGCATGGCCGGCGACTACGTCGGCCTCGTCGTCGCCGTCCGCGTCCTGCGCCCGCTGCTCGGCCGCCGCTTCGCCGTGTCCGACCGCCTCGCCGTCGAGCTCGTCGCCGAGGCCCCCGTCGTCGACGGCCACCACCACCTCTACCCGGCCGACTCGCCCGCCCTCCGCCGCCGCGTCCTGCGCGCCAGCGAGCTCGTCGAATCCCTCCTCCGCGAGCGCGCCCGCCTCCGCCTCCGCGCCGCCGCCCCCGACAGCCGCCGCCGCCTCCCCGCCGACGACCTCGCCGACGACCTCGCCGCCGTCGTCGCCCACTACTACCGCCACAAGTGCGGCGTCGACGACGCCACCTTTGCCGCCCTGCACGCCGCCGCCGTCGACGAGCTCGGCGTCCAGAGACTGCTTGCTGTAGGCGGCTGCCCGTGATGCTGGAAATGCTCATACCATTACTTAAACATCTCCTATCCAACGCACTCTGCTCGCTTCCTTGTGTCTTTCGTTTCCGTAGCCTACATGTGTCCTCATCACCGTAGTCCACACATCCAACACCCCCCCCCCCCTAATCATGCTCCTCCTCCGTCGCCCCCGGACAGCCTTCCATGCCCACGTCCGGATACGTGTACTTGCACCAGAAGCAGTACCGCCGACGTGTCCGCAGCCAGTCGACAATCCTTTGCAGCCGCTCCTCTGGCGGCAGCGCCTCAAAGGCCGCCAGTTCCGCGTCTTCCTCCTCCTTCTCGTCCTCGTCCCCGTCCTCGTCCTCCTCGTCCCGCACCGTCTGCCGCAGTCCCCCGCCCAGAAGCGACGTCGCCGCCGCCTTGCCTGCCGCCATGCGGTCGTGCTCGTCCTCGTCGTCGTCGTCGTCCACGTCCGCACCGATGCCGTCGCCGCAGCCGCAGCCGCTGCCGCTGCCGCTGCCCCGCAGACTCTGGTCCAGCCGCTTCCGGTGCAGCTGTCTCGCCGCCCGCTCCTGCTCGGCCCGCCGACGGTCCCGCACGAGCCCGCGCCAGAGCACGTCAATCTCGGCCAGCGGCCGCTCGCCGGCCACCCTCTGGCCGCCCGCCCCGCTCTCCCCCCTCTCCTCCTCGTCCATCCCCTGGGCCACCACCTGGGCCGCGTGCACCAGCCGCTCCCGCCGCTGCGTCTCGCGCTCCTGGCGGATCCGGTCGCGGTACGCCAGCGGGTCCACGTCGGCAGCAGCGCCGCCAGCGCCCCTCTTGGCCCTCTTGGCCCTGGACGTGTCGTCCTTGTCGTCCCTGTCGTCCCTGTCGTCCTTGTCGTCCCCGTCCTCACCGTCCTCGCCGCCCTCGCGCCGCGCGCCGATGCCGGCCCGGTCTCGCTTGACCTGGATCCGGATCGGCTCCGTCTGCGGGGCGCGCTGCTGCTGCTGGCCCTGCTGGCCCTGCTGGCCCTGCTGCCCCTGCTGGTCATCCCCTCCGCTGCTCGTCCTCTTGCCCAGCGCCTGTCCCGGCTTGAAGCCCATGCGCGCCATCATGGCCAGGCCCTTGCTCGACGACGTCGCGCCCGCCGCCGGCTCCAGCAGCGACCGGCTCAGGGCCGCCTCCCGCTCCAGCTCGGCCGCCCGCGCCAGCTCCGCCTTGGACGGCCGGTGGCCGCGCTCGCGACCCTCGCGCTGCAGCCGCGCGCGACGCTGCAGCGACGTCTCCGGCTTCTTGCGTCCGCTGCTGCCTCGGTCGCCCCCGCCGGCGTCGTCAAAGGTCATGGTCATGTAGTCGTCCACATCGTCGTCGGCCATGGTGGGGGGAGGCGAATGCGTACTGTGTCAGAGGGACAGTGTCAGAAGAGGGTGTGTTTTGGCAAAGTCTCAACACAATAACTGGACACTAAAATAATCGCGACCAAGTCACGCGCTCGCACCTTCCCTCGATCGCATTCGTTGCTCGCATTCTTCCCTCTTCGAAAATACGGTCAGTTCCGTTTCCTACTATCTGGACACCCACCCCGACCAAACCCACGCCTGGCGACTTTGTCAACATATGTCCACAGCACTGGCGTGCTAGGTCCATCCAGCCGGCAAGGCTGCCTGCGGCTCGGCCGGGGTCCATTCGAACGCGGCAGACAGGACAGCCGCTCACGTCAGCTTATCTTGTGCGGACGGGCCTGTCCGCCCATCACAGTCGTACCTGCCGTGTTTGTCGATTCTGGCTGTTCCCGACGTCTGGCCAATCAGCAGCCACGTCCGCATCTAGCGGAAAAAAGGGGACAATTTTCGGTGTCGTCTTTCCAAAGTCGTCTCTGCCTATCCTTTCTCATCGCCACACGGCCAGCGCACCGTTGGCCACACCCCCGTTTGGAACCGCTCGGCACAGAACGATGCCAGACAGCCAGGACCCCGGCGGGGCGGCGGCGGCGGCGGCGGACGAGTCGACGTCGCTGCTGGCGGGCCGCGGCACCCGTGGCGGCCAGCACGACGAGGCCGTCCTCGTGGCCGTCGAGAGCGAGGGCAAGCCGATGCCGCGCACGCAGGTGGCGCTGCTCTGCATGGCGCGCGTGGTGGAGCCGGTGGCCTTCTTCTCCGTGTTCCCGTACATCAGCCAGATGGTGCAGGACAACGGCGGCGTGGCGGACGCGGACGTCGGCTTCTACAGCGGCCTGATCGAGTCGCTCTTCTCGCTGACCCAGGCCGTCGTCATGCTGGCCTGGGGCCGCGCGGCCGACCGCCTGGGCCGCAAGCCGGTGCTGGTGCTCTCGCTCGTCGGCATGTCCGCGGCCACGGCGCTCTTTGGGCTCGCGCGCTCGCTGCCGCAGATGATCCTCTTCCGCTGTCTCGCCGGCGTCTTTGCCGGCACCATTGTCACCATCCGCACCATGCTGGCCGAGCACAGCAGCCGTGCCACCCAGGCCCGCATCTTCAGCTGGTTCGCCTTCAGCAGCAACCTCGGCATCTTCCTCGGGCCCCTGCTGGGCGGCGCCCTGGCCGACCCGCTGCGCCGCCACCGCGCCGACGGCCTCCTCCCGGTGGATGGTGGCAGCAGCAGCAGACCGCCCTTTCTGGCCGTCTACCCGTACGCGCTGCCCGGCTTCGTCGTGGCCGGCATCGGCCTGGCCGCCGCCGTCGCCTGCACCCTCTTTGTCGAGGAGACGCTGCCCGGCCGGGCCGACGGATCCCCCCCCGGAGACGAGCCCGAAGACGGCCAGGCTGCCACCACATCTACCACATCCACCCCCTCCCTCCGACAGCTCCTCTCGGCCCCCGGCGTCGCCATCGTGCTCTACGTCTACGGCCACGTCATGCTGCTGGCCTTTGCCTACACCGCCCTGCAGCCCGTCTTCTGGTTCACGCCCGTCCGCCTCGGCGGCCTCGGCTTCTCGCCCCTGCAGATCTCCGCCATGATGGGCATCACCGGCGCCAGCCAGGCCGCCTGGCTGCTGCTCGTCTTCCCGCCGCTGCAGCACCGCCTCGGCACCAACGGCGTCATGCGCCTCTGCGCCGCCGCCTACCCGCCCTTCCTGGCCCTCAGCCCCGCCGCCGCCGCCCTGCTGCGCTATGCCCCGGCCCGCCACCGCGACGGCGCCACCACCCTCTTCTGGGTCGTCACCCCGCCCATGCTCGCCCTCGGCAGCGGCGTCAGCATGTGCTTCACCGCCATCCAGCTCGCCCTCAACGACGTCGCCCCCGAGCCCCGCCTGCTCGGCACCCTCAACGCCCTCGCCCTCACCGGCGCCAGCGCCATCCGCGCCTTTGCCCCGGCTGCCTTTACCAGCCTCTTTGCCGTCGGCGTCCACGCCCAGCTGCTGGACGGCTACGCCATCTGGCTGCTCATGGTCGCCCTCGGCCTGGGCTACGTCGTCGCCGCACGTCATCTGCCCGACTATGACGCGCTCAAGAAGCAGCGCGAGGAGGAGGCGTGATGAGGAGGAATGTGAAGGGGGGGGGGGGGGGCTGCAACGGTGAGGAAGTCTGTCGACACTCTTTTAAATATCTGGTAACACTGTGTAATTGTCCTTTGGAATATGAGGCCTCGAATGACTTTGCTAAAATACGAATCAAATCCATCCTTGATTCTGCCTTGAGAGCAACTATCTGAATGACGTAACGCTGAGGTTGAAAACTGAGGAACTGGAAGAACTGAGGGAACTGGGAGAACTGAGTGAACTGGGAGAACTGAGAGAACTGAGAGAGCTGGGAGAACTGGGAGAACTGGGAGAACTGGGAGAACTGGTAGAAATGAGAGAACTGGGAGAACTGAAGAGGACGCAAATACTCAAAGAAGGCTCCCTCGATTCCCAGTCGACTGTTTTACAGGCTATTGCACTCAGCCATCCTCTTATCTCGGCACTCCAACTTTTACGACCAACAGCTGCACTTTGTACCTCCTTGCATAATCTTCGGTGTCATATTGTATGCCATCTAATGCCGCACTCTACACTTTGCGTCACGCTGTGTGCGTATGACCGGGTGCTCTAGACTGTCGTTTGTTCTCGCCGATTGCTCAGAGTGTGACTATCAGTGTTTTGTCCTTGCCTTTCACCGGCAAGGTCTCGATAGTCGATGACGAAACAGCCTTCAGGACGTGCATTAGGCTGTGACCGCAATGCAATACGAGCAAGACTCGGCCAGCACCGAAGCTAGAAGCTCAACTAGGCTGCATATCCCGTGCTTCTACTCGTACTTTCCGGGCCTCATATTTAAGCATCCTGCCCACATACTTGCTGTCTCTGAGACTGTCCCTTTACATTGTCATCATATCATCACATATCAGCATATACATTGTGCTTCACACCTACACCAGCCTCGTGACCTATTCTTACAACCGGTCATTTAAAGCCCCATCACCACTCAACCTCTCTCATCAGACACACGAATCATCAAATAGTACTTTCATTCATCCCTCCGTCTTCCTTTCGTGTCCCTAACTCTTGTCTACAGTGCCACGCAAGCATCGCAACGCCAAAAAGTACCTCTATCTGGAGCCTCCGATCCCAGGATACAGGACGGTCCGAAGGCGCATCACAACCATCATACCGCCGCCGCAGCCGGTCTTCTTTCCTCCGCCCTTTGTCGAGCTGCCGCCGCCACCACCGCCTCCACTGCCACCGCCGCCACCGTCGCCGCCGCAGCTGCTGCTCCATCCTCCTCCCGTGGTCGAGGAGGTCGCGGAGGACGACACCATTGACGTCATCGCCGTTGACGTGGAGCCAGAGCCGGAAAAGAAGAAACACAGCCACCGCCACCACGACCACCACGATCACCACCGCCAGCACGACCGCCACGACCGCCACGACCGCCACGACCGCCACGATCGCCACGATCGCCACGATCACCACCACCACCACCACCACCACCACCACCACTCCGGTCGAAGCCGCGACCGCGAGCTGGTCTACATTGAGCGCGAGCGCCTAGTGCCGTTCGAGGTGCCGGTCGAGGTGCCGGTCGAGGTGCCTGTCGAGGTGCCGGTCGAGGTGCCCGTACACAGGCCGCTATCTGTGCGTGTGCGGTCCCGCAACGAGGTTGACGAGTACCCGTCCCGGTCGCCGTCTCCGGCCGTGGCCCACTATCGATACGTGGAAGCACCGCGGACGAGGCGAGCGCTGGCGGCACCGTCTCCTCCGCTCTCGCGCGACGACGAGTGGGACAGGCACGAGCGGATCGTCGTCGAGGACCGGGACTACCGATCTCGTCCGCCGCGGTACTACAACGACTGAGGGAGAAGGGCGTGTGTCCACGTACTCTGCAGTTGGCGTGTGTGCTTGCGGGACGATTTTAGCATGAGACACTCTGCCAGACTAGCTTACGATAGCAACATCAACACTCGCTCAAGAAACAAAGGCCACTCTGCGTGAAACAAGGCTACGGTTGGAGCCGTGACCGCAGAAGCTTGACAGCCTAGCCCAACTGGCCAGAAGAACACAATCGCTTCTAGATGCGGTATTGGGCTCGTGACCACACTCATAGTATCCTACATATCGCGCCAAGGCTACAGGGCCTCGAAACACAATTCGTCATTTGCTCCCGCAGCCTCGACCGTGTACGCGCTATTTTTCTTCAAAACGTATAGCGCTTCTCTGCACGGCTTGTTTGTTTACTTTTTTTTGCTTGTTTACCCGTCTGCCTGTTCCTCGCGCCCCATCGGCCTCTTGGGATGCAACCAAAGGGAACGGCATCCGGGATGCCTCCTGCGCGAACAAGAATAGCCTGAAACGGATGCGAGACCAGCAACGAGGGGGGGGGGGGGGGCAAACAAAAGAGCCACTGAAGCGCTCTCACCGCCCCGCCGGCGACGACATGACTGGTTTCAGCAAAGGGGCTCTGTATGCACCCCGCAAAAGGGCCCCAGTCCCCCACCAGCAGCAAACCGGCTTGACGCCGTGGTCTGGCCGCCCAGGGAGAGGTCGATGCTGACTCACCCTTGCTCGTGCAGGACGTACTCCGTAAAGAATCTTACGAGAAGGAGGACGTGCTCCGTAAACAGGACGAGATGTTGACAATGTGCTGCTCGATGACGCGCCTCGGCCGAAACAGATACGTGCTCTGCGTTGTGGCTGTGCGGCCGCGTTGCGTTCTCTCCCTCTCTCACTGCAGCCGGCACGTCTGCACATCCGAATGGCAAGAACAAAGCCGGGTTGCAGCCGTATGAGGATCGCCAGAAGAGCATGGTCGCGCGCCCCCTTTGGCCGGCAGGCGAGATACGCTGCAGCTTCGGAAGCACAGCGGCCGGTGGTGCTCGCGTCCAGCAGCGCGAGTTCTCGTCCTGTTTCCCCGAGCGCTTCTTTCTGCCCTCCTCTTGGCGCCTGTTGCCGTCCATGGCCTCCGGACTGCAGTGTCTCCGCGTTTCAGAGAGGCAATACTATGTATGGGACGAAATGGACCAAGCACAGGTCCGCATCGCAGCGAAAGGAATCCTCGCTCTAGCACAAATCGGTATTACCGTGATTCATGTCTGTCTCGCTGCCCATAGCGCAATTTAAGCTTTTCTGGCCCGGCCTCCTTTAGAGGAGTGGCCGATGGCGATGCAATCGGGCTGCTCTCTCGCCAGCGTGTCCATATCTGCCACGACGGTCGGCCTTGGCCAGAGTCAGCTTGCTCCTCTGAAACGGCCATTCCGTATCCGCATGCCAATTTCGCCCAAATACGAGCAAGACGTGCTGCCCTCATTACATAGCAGAGTGTGTGCAGCCTCGGTGTAATTCCTGTTTGCCGGTTCCATCGAATCACACGTCCTCTGCCCCCCTCCTGCCCCCCCCCCCCCCCCCCCCCCCCCCCCCCCCGCGCCCCCCGCGCCGCCCCCCCCCCCCCCACCCCCCCCCGCAACCCCCCCCCCCCCGGTTCCGCCCGCGTGTCTCTCACCCCCCCTCGTGCGGGCCGCCGCGCGTGCCCCGCCTCCCCCC
>JANSMH010000231.1:0-41325 GCA_029299595.1 Grosmannia serpens
CGTATCTTTTTTTTTCCTCTTTTTTCTCTCCCCCCAACTCCGCCCTGTTTACCCCCGACACCCCGCCCCTCCCTTTTTTGCCCCCCCCCCCCCCCCCCGGGAAACCGCTTCCTGTATTTTTTGCCATTGGGCCCGCCCTGAACACCAGGTATGTCGTATATGCTATCTTACAAGCATTGAAGGCCGTCCCAAAAGCTGTCGCATCTCAGCGGGCAGAGGCATCCTGTGGACAATCCGCCGTTCTTGCCCTATGTGCCCGCTCTTAGTTGTCTGCCGTACTGTGCCTCGAGATCCCCAAACCTGTCGGGCTGCCGTGCTTGATCGAGCTTCTTTCTGTCGTTGTTTTGCTTGTCAGCCCAGCTCCTCAACCCTTTAGCGGCATGCACACTAACACCGCTAAACACAGGCCCCATCCGGCAGCAAAGGCAAGCAGCGCTCGTACAGTTTAGCACCAACAGCCCCCACATCCACCGAAAACAGCCAAGTCCCTGAATAATTTTTCCCGCACGGAAGCGTCCCATTGTGCTCTGCCGCTGCTTATTTAACTGCGTCCGGCCCTGGAAATAATAAAAACGGGAAGCCCGCCGAAAGCCATGTCTAGAGAAGGGAGCTACCACCCCAAGTCACCCGATCTCTCGTCTTTCTTCTCGGCCACAGCACCTGTCGGCGCTCACCAGCAGCCAGCCAATACGTCCTATCCGCAGCAATATCCCGTCCAGATTGGCTATCCGCAGCAGCAGCAGAGATTCTCTCCAAATCAGCAGATCCAGGCTCCACAGCAGCAGCCCTACTACCAGGCTCCCCCACAGTATACCCAACAGTCGTATATCCAGGCGCCCCAGCAACAGCAGCTGCAACATCAGTCGCTACCACCGCAGCAGCCCACGCCGCTCCTACAACCACCATTGCCTGCGCTGCCGTACTACGCTCCTTCCAACCCCCTGCCGACGTCGCCGGCACCACCGCCGGCGTACAGCCTCGCCCAGCCGACAGCAGCCCATCATCAGCCGCCGCAGCCGCAGCCACAGCCGCAGCCACAGTCGCAGTCGCAGTCGCAGTCGCAGCCGCAGCCGCCGCAGCAGTTCTTCCAAGGCTACAGCAGCGCGCAGTATCAGCAGTACGGGCAACCTGCCCAGGGCTATCCGCAGCCGGGAGGCTTCCCATCAAACCCATACCAGACACCACAGCATCAGCATCAGCAGCCGCAGCCGCAGCCACAGCCGCAGCCGCAGCAGCTGCCCGAGCAGCAGCCGCAAGACCATCCGTTCCAGCCGACATCGCCGGCCACCAGACCGCAATCCTCCCCGGTGATGCCGCCGCGCAAGGCAGCCGCGGCCGCGGGCTCGTCGTCGGCCTCGCTGGCCGACGGCAGCAGCATGGTGGCGCCGTCGCCGGTCAAGACCAAGTTCCCCACCGCACGCATCAAGCGGATCATGCAGGCGGACGAGGAGGTCGGCAAGGTCTCGCAGCAGACGCCCATCGCCGTGGGCAAGGCGCTGGAGATGTTCATGATCGCCCTGGTGACCAAGAGTGCCGACGTGGCCCGCACCAAGAACTCGAAGCGCGTGACGGCCCAGATGCTGAAGCAGGTGGTCGAATCCGACGACCAGTGGGACTTTCTCCGCGACATTGTCAAGAAGATCGACCCGGAAGAGAAGCACACGCGCGGGCCCAGCCGCAGCAGCACCAGCGGTGTGGAGGGCAACAGCATCGGCGGCGGCGGCGTCAAGACGAAGCTGGAGAGCGAAAGCGAAGACGAGCAGCCCAAGAAGCGCGGCCGGCCAGGCCGCAAGAAGAAGGTGTAAGATAGCGGTGAGACAGCGCCCTTCGGTCAGCATCCGGCGGGGAGGGGGAGGGGGGGCGGAGAGCGGCGGTCGCATGTCGGCCCTTGGAGTTTTTTGTGTTTTTGCGTCTTTGCGTTTTTGCGTCTTTGTGGCTTTGTGTCGTTCTGATTTGCGTTTTCCGTGGTTGCCCTTTTGCCTCTGCGCATTGGTTCCCGGTTGGATGCGTTGTTGCGCTCGTCTACGCCTGGAACCTTGGCATCTACGTCCCGGTCACGTTGCTCGTCTGTGGCCCTTCCTTTTTTTCTTCTCTTTTTCTCTTTTTTCTTCACCCCTTTCCCTTGGTCCCTCTCGCGTTTTCGGGTTATATAGGATTGGAGTGACGGCAGGCTTCTTTGTGATGGAGCCCAGGGCTTGAAGGCTCCCGGTTGGAAAAAAAAAAGACAGCAGGCGATGGCTTTTTTTAGATGAGGAGCAGACAATACCCAAAAGACAGCTACAAGCAGTTTCGACCTGCCGCTGCGGAGCAGCAAAGAACACACTGTTGTATTGAACGAGCCAGACGCTGTGCGCACAGGCTCCACAGAAGCACGTTACCATACTATGTACGAGATCTCCATACGATCCCCTCCCAGGAGCTAGTCGAGATCCAGCACGTCTGCGGCGACGTTGCTTTAAGGAAGCGGCTGTCGCTGGCGGCGAGAGAGAGACGGGCGAACACCCGTTTGCCAAATGCCCTCAAGGGGAGCGGGGCGAAATCATTGGCCACCAGGGCCGCATCTTACGATCCGGCCTGTCTTTCTGGCCTGCTGCCCTCTGGCCCTCTCGCGCCTTCGCCTCGGCTTCGGCGTCCCAGCCTTTTTAGCTTCGCAAACGGTGCAAGGCAGCGAAAAAACGGAGAAGCTGCCAGAAACGGCTACCGTGTAGTATATCTTACAAACGGCAGAGACCAGTGACGAGCACGGGCAGCGACGACCCAGACGAGTTCCGTCATAGAGGGGCCACACCAACCAAAACGGTGAATTGAGACCCACCAGGTGCGCTATAGCGGGACGGTTCGACTGCGATACGTGTATCTTACTCTCTCACGCTCCGTATTAATTCTAGAACTCTGTGCGCTCCTGTCTGCCATCTTTGCATGCTTTTCTTCTTCAAGCTCCGTGGCCTCCGCGTCTTGCTCTCCGCGCCCCCGTTCCTCGTGACCCCCGACAATTGCCTCCTTCTCGTCTCCATCCGTTCCACCCTCTCTCCCTCTCCCTTCTCCAACTGATGCACCGGCTACGGCGACTCATGTCGGCCCGTCTCTTCTGAAGCACTCCTATACCCCCTACTCCTTTTCCATACACCCCCCCCCCCATCTCCCCCCTTCTTCTTCGCGATCCTTTCTCAGTCTGCCTCGCAGACCTATACTCACCGACTCCGATCCACAAGGACCCTCCCCCTTCGTCGCCGTTCTTTCGCAGATGTCTCGCTCATCACGACGCTCTCCTCGCCCCCGCTCGTCTCCCGCCTCTACCCTGGCGACGTCCCAGTGAACCACTATCAAAAGCATCCGTGTCCCGGCCCTCACAGAACTCACAAGCCACCACCGTCCTTTCGGCTCGCCCCCCCCCCCCCCTCCTTTTTGTTCTTGCCACCGTTTCTGCATTCTTCCTGCATCCTGCCTGCATCCGGCCTGCATCCTGGCGTTGTCCCATCCTTTCATAAACCGCCGCGTGCATCTTCTCCCACACCCCTGTTGCTTTCTTCTTTTATACCCCCCAAATGTCGTGGGACTTGCTGCAGCGATTCTTTGAGAGCGACGTCTTCAACTCCAATCCCTTTCTCCCCGTTTCCTACCTCTCGTGAGTTTACCTGGCTCCTGCTGCCCGTCCGTCTCTTGTATCTCGTCCTTGCTCACCCGCCTTTAGGCGATATGCCGACCATGTGGGCATTCACTATGTGCTCTGCAACAAGTTGCGCCAGTTCCCCTATGAGGACCTCGAGTTCTTCCTTCCCCAGCTCTGCCACCTCATAATCAGTGTCAACAACGAGTCAATGGCCTTGGAGGGGTTCCTCCTCGATCTCTGCGAGGATTCTGTGACTGCAGCCTTGCTTGTTGGTCTCACCCTTCCTCTCCCCGGCTCCTGCCCAAATCTGAAACTGACAGCTCCTCTTCTAGACCTTCTGGCTCTTCCAGACGTATCTGCACGACCTCTCCTCCAACCCCCAGACCGATTCCTTTCAGACCTGTCGCCGCGTCTATAACAAGGTCCAGCATATCGTTTTTGGTCTGCCCGATGCCGTCAACCCCGACAAGATCAGCGAGAACGCCCTTCCCGTCACTGTTCTTGCCAGCTTCGTCCTCGCCAGCATTGGGGCGCCCTTCCTGCCGCGATGGGCCGGGCCCTTGGCCATTGCTCAGGCCCGCAAGCCGTCCCCCCCCGAGGCGGTCAATGCCACGGCTGCTGCTGTCACTCCGCCGGGCACCGGGGGCGCCGAAACTCCCCCGAGACCGACCCGCTCGCACACGATTGCCGTGGCGCCAACAAAGTCCAGACGCGTCAAGGAAGAGGCCAGAGGTGGTCCCCGGTCGTTGGGGTCGATCCGACAACATCCAAACACATCCGTGGAAACGATAATGTCCCCAAGACAGGCAAAGCAGAAGCGCCGGCCGACCCAGCAGCAGCAGCCATCCTTGTCACGGCCGGGTTCGTCTTCGAGCATGGCTGCACTGCCGTCGCCTCTTGTGGATACGTCGAACGCCTTCCGCCCGTTGCCTCTGCCCACGCCCATCCACCACCTGGACAGCATCTCGTCAGAAGCACGAATGAGCTCGGCCTCTCTGCCCCTGCCAGAGTTGCGGACGCCTCACATGATCACCCGGCCGCCTACACCTGTCTCTGCCGGCTTGCGCCCAGAGGACTCGGCGGCATCCTCTCTGGCACGCCGCCACTCCCACCACGCAAAGACGCGACTGGTCAACGTGGCTGATCTGACCTCGGAGAACCGCATTCGCCTTCTGCGGCAGAACTACTTCCGCTGCCAGACGCAGTTCTTGCGCGCCCTGGAGGACATTTCCAACCGTCTGGTCGCCGTGCCGAAACCTGCACGGCTCAGCGCCCTCCGCGCCGAGCTCGCCCTGATCTCCCAGGATCTGCCAGCAGAGGTGGATATCCCCATCATCTGCCCGCCGACCCTGGTGAACGGCTCTCCAAGCCGCAGCCGGCATCACCGCATCGTCCGTCTCAACCCGGCCGAGGCCACGGTGCTCAACAGCGCAGAAAAGGTCCCGTACCTCCTCATGGTGGAAATTCTGCGAGAGGACTTCACGTTCGACCCGGAGTCGTCCGACAACCAGCGGCTGCTGACCTCCCTGGTGACGGAACAAGGCGCGCGGAAGCGTATATTCGATCTCTCCGACTCGGTACAGAACGGTGGCTCGTCCCGTGCTTCTGATGCTGCAGCAGCGGCTGCGGCTGCTGCTGCGTCATTAGAAGCGCCCATCGACAGCGTGTTTGAGCCTACCTCTGGCGACCTGGGAAGCTCCCCACTCCTCAAACCTTTTGAGTACGAGGAAAACGACGAGCTGCACTCGCCGGGGGGAGCACAAGCAGATGTTTCCCAGCGAGGTGTCACTGCACAGGGCGCACCCGCCAGCCGGCATGTCAGCGGCGGTACGCCAGGCCCATTACCGTCGGCTGCTACTAACACAGGCACGACGACTCTGTCAGAGAGCACACCACGGAGCTCGGCCGCCTCCACGTCGCGATCAAGCAGTCCCACGCCCAGGCTGCGGAAGATGACGCTGCCGATTTCTCGTGGGCAGCACGTGGTGGACCAGCCAGACTTCTCGGCCTTGGCCACGCACATGCGAACAGCATCGCAAATGTTGACGCAGCTCGAAGCAACAAGCGGCAAGCGCCCGCGCCAGGAGGTGGCAGCCATCCGTGCCAAGATCATCGCCAGCATGCAGAGCCTCGAGGAGCAGAGCTTCGACATCGACGACGGGCAAGGCCCGACGTTTGACTTGATCATAGCAAAGGCCACCGCCAACGCTGCTGCTGTAGCCGCTGCGGCAACAGATGCAGTGACCTCGGAATCTGTCTCGGACTCGGTATCGGCAACGGCAACGCCAGTAGCTGGCAGCGACGACGCCGAGGACGATACTGCAGCGGCGGCAGCGGCTGCTGTTGCCGCGGGCGGCGACCGATCGGCGGTGAACCCGAACGCAGGCATCGCGCGCATGGAGAACGACTTCAAGACAGGCGGCCTGCAGCGGAAGGGCGACCGGGACGACCCGAGCGCGGCGGTGTTCGGCGAGGCGTGGGACCTGAAGCGGGAGCGGATCCGGCGGTCATCGCCGTACGGGTGGATGAAGAACTGGGATCTGGTCAGCGTGATTGTGAAGACGGGAGCGGATCTGCGGCAGGAGGCGTTTGCGTGCCAGCTGATCACGGTGTGCGACAAGATCTGGACGGACGCAGGCGTGCCGGTGTGGGTGAAGCTGATGCGCATCCTGGTGACGGGCGAGTCGTCGGGCCTGATCGAGACGATCACCAACGGCGTGTCGCTGCACTCGATCAAGCGCAGCCTGACGCTGTCGTCGATCGAGTCTGGCCAGAATCCGCGGCGGCGCATCGCAACGCTCAAGGACTACTTTGCCAAGGCGTTTGGCGCCGACGACAGCGAGGCGTACCGGGCCGGTGTGGACGCCTTCAAGCGGTCGCTGGCCGCGTACAGCGTCATCTCGTACGTGCTGCAGCTCAAGGACCGGCACAACGGCAACGTGCTCGTCGACAACGAGGGCCATATCGTCCATATCGACTTTGGCTTCATGCTGTCCAACTCTCCGGGGTCGGTGGCATTTGAAGCGGCGCCCTTCAAGCTGACGTATGAGTATGTCGAGGTTCTCGGCGGACTGGGGTCGCCTGAGTTTGACGACTACAAGCGGCTATGCAAGCAGGCCTTCCAAGGTACGTCGATCCCCGTCTGCTATCGTTCCTCTCTTTGTCTAACGAGAACAGCCCTGCGAAGGTCTGCGGACAACATTATCGATCTCGTCAGCATGATGGGCCACGGCTCCAAGATGCCTTGTTTCTCAGCAGGCGTTGTGCAGGCGACGACAAACCTGCGACAGCGGTTCCAGCTGCACCTGAGCGCCGAGGATGCCGAGCAGTTCGTGGAGACAGAGCTGGTCGGCAAGTCGCTCGGGAGCTACTACACGCGACTGTAAGCTGAATCCCCCATTGCTTTTTCTGTACACACCTTTCGTCTGCATGCTGACCGACTCTTTGCAGATATGATACCTTCCAGTATAGGACCCAAGGGATTTATTGAAAGACCGAGATGCTGGGAAATACGAGAGGACAAGACCTGATGAAGGTGGAAGGGCGGGAGGGCGAATCATGGCATTGGGACGGCGTTTCTATACAGCTGCATAGAAATAGGACGGAAGACATTGGAAGCGGGACGAGTTCTGTTTATGATGCACGCAATAGACTCTGGAAATGCTTGTCTGTTTGGGAGAGGGTGGGAGGGGCATGGTAAGCCGGAAGGGGAGTGTTGTATGTCGGGGGTCGATGCCGATGCCTTTCTGTCATCTGGCTGCCTTTTCCCTGTTTCTCTTCTCCTCTTCTCTTGTCCTGGCTACTTTTTGGAAGTTCTTTGGTTAAACGCCGCCCATAAGAACAAAGTTCAGCATGCTTTCCTCTTTTGATGTTGAAGGTAATGTGTCATGGGGACAGGTGGCTGAGAAAGGAAATGGCTTTAGGAAGAAGTCGGCTTGTGTTGGGCTGTGGATGGTTGGTTCTTGAATTCTGGTTGTATACCCGGAGAGGCGAAGAGTTACGTAGACAAGGGCTCGAAGACGGATATCACGGGCATGGGAAAGGGCGCGGTTTGCTCCTTCCCAAATGGGCGACCGGCAGATCGCCGGCCAGTAAGTAGTACCAGATGGCCTTTCATGCCTTCATTTCAATACGTCGTCGGTCTACGCAGACATTATCTTACCACACATTTCTCTCCTGCCGCCGTGAAAAAAAATGCAACCGCTCCCAGCAATGCAGAGCTGCCCTCCCCTTCCCCTCTCTTCATCCCGTCAAGCAACACCCAGCCGCTCCAGCCGCTCCGTCACCGCCTCCACCATGGCCGACTCCCGCTCCAGCAGCTTCGTCACCTGAGCCATCTTGGCCTTGCGGACGTCGGCCGGCACCTTCATGTGTGCCGCGCTCGTCGGCCCTGTGGACGTGGTCGCGGACGACGACGACGGCGTGCCGGGCCGGCTTCCGGCCTCGCCGTTCCCGCCGTTTGCCTTTTCGTCTATCGCCACCCTTTGCAGCAGCGTCCCGGCCTGCTTTGCCAGCTCTTCCCACAGGCTGTGGACCTGCTTGACGCGAAGGCCGACATCGCTGGCTGCTGCTGTCGCCTTGGCGGGCGACGACAGCGCCGACGACAAAGACGCCGCCCCGTCCTGCAGGCTGGCATCGAGGGCCTGCACCTCCTTCGCCCACATGCGCTCCTTGTCGCTCAGCGGGCGCGCAGACGCCATGTTAAACGTCCGTCGCAGCCGCTCCAGCCGCTCGCTCAGCTCGCCGTGGCGGTCTTGCGCCGTCTTTAGGCGCTGCCGGAGCCGCACGTCGTCCGTCAGGGGGATCGTGTGTCCGTCCGGGCCCTGCTCCCCGTCGTCCAGATCGTTGCCGGCAATCATGTCGATCCGGTGCTTCAGCTTCGCGGCCGCCTGGACCTGCTCGTGCAGGTCGATCGGGAGGTCCTGCATCTTGGTGAACACCTGCGAGACCGCCTGGTTCAGCAGGCCGCTCTCCTTGCCGATAAGCTTGTGTGCGCTTGTGAAGATGTTCAGCGTCGCGGGCGAGAGCCGCACTTCTTGGTGCTGCAGCATCTGATACCGGCTGCTGAACAACATGTTCTTGGCCTGCGAGAACTGCGACGGCACCAGCAGCTCCCGTGGTATCTCAAAGGCCGGACGGGCCTTCCAGAAGTCCACTGCCAACACCGCCTGGTCCTCGGCCGCCTCGGCCGCAGTGGGCCGTGTCGGCGACTGATCCGGCGACCGAACAGACGAGCGAAACATGGACGCACCAAACTCGTCGCTGCCTTCTGGTGACTCGAAGCATATCGCAACGGGCGAGTGGTCGGTGGCTGACAGCAGGAAGTAGCCGAGATCCGGATCGCGCAGCACAACACTGGCCGCGAGCGCCTCGTCCGGCTTGTGGACATACACCCGGTGCCGCGTTGTGTTCTCGCCCGTAACCAGCTGTCTTACGCGGAAGTCTGCCCCGGTATCTGTGCCCTCCTGCAGCTCCTGCTCTAGCCGGAACACCCAGTTCGACAGCGAGACATGGGTAATGCCGCCGGGGTGGGTGACGAAGAACGAATAGCGTGATGTGACATCAGGGCTGAATGTGCACCACCCGTCTGGCCGCTTCTCAGCCTCCCGGACAAGATCCAAGATCTGGAATGTGAGCAGCGGTCGTGAGGTTGTGTTGCTGTCCGTATCCGGGTTAGGTGCCGCGCCAGATCGGCTGCTGAGACTGCTCTTGAGGGCATGGTGGCTACGCTGCGGTAGCCATTGGGCCTCGACGCCGACCAGATCGAGGCAGACGCGCAGCCTGCCGCTCGTTG
Organism: Grosmannia serpens; assembly: GCA_029299595.1. Taxonomy (NCBI): domain Eukaryota; kingdom Fungi; phylum Ascomycota; class Sordariomycetes; order Ophiostomatales; family Ophiostomataceae; genus Grosmannia; species Grosmannia serpens. Next base: position 9,405 of record JANSMH010000231.1, read on the forward strand.
TGACGAGGCCGATGACGGCAAGGGACAGACCCTCTTGGTCGGCATCGTCGATGAGGTCCTGGAACGCCGCTTCATCTCCGTCATCTTCGACCCCCATGAGAAACGTCGTGTCGACCTTTTCGCCAATGATGAAGATGTCGCACAGTTCTCCGGCATCCCCCGAGTCGCTCTCGTCGTCCGAGTCGTCCTCAAAGTCCACCTCAAACGGGCCTTGCAATCTCGGCACGATACCAGGATGCGAAGGGCGCGTAAACACTTCGGCAGCTGGCCCATACCCCGACCGGGATGGCGACTCGACGACCGTAGGCTCCTGACTATCCAGCTGGGACATCCAGTCGAGCTGCTGCTGGGCCAGCTGCTTTGCCCGGGGCGACACGTCTGTATCATCCTCCACAGCGGCCACGTTGGCGACAATGGCAACGGAGAGCGACGGTATGAGGGTCGGTGGCGGAGCCCAGCGCTTGGGCAGCAGCGGACAGAGCGCATACACATCGCCGCCGACCATGGCAATCCACAGCGTCATGGACGACCAGCCGCCAGAGCTGCGAGGACCGAAGCTGGCTGCAGCCACCTCCATGTCGAAGAAGTCGGGCGAGTAGCCGGCGTTGGTGTTGACCGACGCGCCAAAGTCTTGGTCCAGCCAAGTGCCATCGGCCAGCTTCTTGACGTCGATGGACAGGGCCGGCGAGTCAAAAGACCAGCGGTCGACGGGAGAGATCTCCCAGAGCCGAACGACGGCATCCCGGGTGACGGTGACAATAGCAGAGCCGTTGACCCCCAACGGATGCCACAGTGCAGAGACCACGGGCGCTCGCGTGGTGACGTGGGTGGTGGGCCCGAGTGTGAAGTATCGTGTCTTGAGGTACACCTCGGCGTCGTCTGTGGCCGCGAGATGGGACGGATCCGGCAGTATGCAGATGTGGACCGTGTAGGCAGTCAGGATGGCCATGTAGTTGTTGTGGGGTGAGACCACCAGCTGGCGGATGTCGTCGGCCACGGGAGGCTTGAGAATCTAGGATCGATATGAGCACAAGTACAGAAGAGGCCGTGGCCAGCTGAGGCAGCACTTACCCGGTAGACCGGTCGCGAGCGGGGGATGCCATTCGTGATGTTCATGACACTACTCTGGCCATCATGTGCTGCCTCCCATGCGCTCTTCGCGGAGACGAGATCGGTCCATCGGATCTCCTTCCCGATGGCAACAAAGACCTCGGTGCCGCGTCTCGCGATAGTCCTCCTGGGGCCCGCAGCAGGGGGCGTCTGCTTCTGCCGGCTGGAGTAGATGGAAGATCGAGGACTGGCAGCCGACGAGGCAAAGGCCGTGGCCTTGGCTGCAGGAACCGGCGATGTGAAGAGGGTGTTGCCATCGGGGAACTCTGCAGACAGCCACGCCGGCGTGTATGCCCTGATCTTGGGCATGGCGGATAGGTGCAGGGCAGATTGGGAGGGTCGGAAGCGCGGAGAGGAAGCAGAAGCGAGGAGGAAGAGGAGACAGAGCTCCTTCTCCGGCCTCAAGCAGGGGCAGAGGTCGTCAAAAGGCAGGAAGTGCGTGTCGCAGCGTGAGTGGCAATCTCTGCGACAGAGATGGACGTGGGGTACGATAAAGGCGGCCGCAGGGGCATGTGTTCGTCGTGCGGTCCAGTCGAAAGAGGTCGTGATGCAGCTGCTCGTTTTTTTTTCTGGCTGCCCTTATTTTGCAGCGCGTCGTCCCAGCAAAGCGCGGCTCCGTTCCTGGCATTGGCCCAAGCTCCCTGCCTCACCGCCCTGCAACTTACTGCCGTTTCTGCACCCTGCCGTCGCCAGCTTTTGCGCTCCCTTTTTCTGTACCCCGATTGAACGCGAATGCGCAACCACCACCACGCCAACGAGCTAGATGGCCATGATGCAGGAAGCACGCAGCACAGTCGATCGCCTGGACAGGCCGAGCGCCTACTTTAACAACAAGGTTTGTCGGCCCCCCTTTCTGTCCCTTCCCGGGTCGTCTCCCGACTCACACGAGCTCTCTCTCTCTCTCATCAGAAACGTCGCCGAGACAACCATGGCCGTGGCGAGGACGACGTCTCCGAGAGGCCGCAGGCCGTCGACGACCCGCTGAGAAATGCGACGACCCTCTACGTGGGGAACCTGTAAGCTGTCCCTATCCGGCGATTTCAAGCTCCTGCCCTGCGTCCCCCTGAGTTGGCGAGGGAGACGGCCTGTCCTTTGTTCGCGCAGCTTCCGGCTGACTCGAGAGCAGCTCGTTCTACACGACCGAGGAGCAGGTATACGAGCTCTTTTCAAAGTGTGGCGAGATCAAGCGTCTGGTCATGGGCCTTGACCGCTTCAACAAGACGCCCTGCGGCTTCTGCTTTGTCGAGTACTACACCCACCAAGACGCGCTCGACTGCATGAAGTACATTGGCGGCACCAAGCTGGACGAGCGCATCATCCGCACGGATCTGGACCCGGGATTCGAGGAGGGCCGGCAGTACGGCCGCGGCCGGTCGGGCGGCCAGGTGCGCGACGAGTACCGCGACGACTACGACGAGGGCCGTGGCGGGCTGGGACGTGCGCTGCAGGCCGAGCAGCGGGCCGAGCGCGAGCGCGAGCAGGAGAGGGAGAACGAACGCCGTGAACGCGAGCACCGCGAACGCGAGCGGGAGCGGGGAGAGCGCGGCGGGCGAGGCCGGGACGGAGACCGGGACAGGGACGACGGATTCGACATCCGGTGAGACGAGAGCGCCCGCGCCGGGGAAGGGCCAAGAGGGACGAAACAGGTATATGCGTATACTGACAGAGGGAACCACGAGCTGGACGGGATTGGTTGTATTTGTGGAGTTTCAGAGTCACGGAATTTATGGCAGTTGATTATCGTTTCCGCAATAAAGCAAAGGAAGAACATGTTTACTCATTTTCGTTTCGTTCTCTACGCAAAAAGCCTTCTGCCCTCCACCGTTGCTATATACAGAGAGCCCCTCAAGCACGCCGGGTTATCGTACAAAAAGCCAATAGGCTCCAACAGGCAGCAGTATGCATCGTCTTCCGAGACGCAATCTCAATAGCCGGGAGGATTGATTCTTTGCGACACGCGGGTCCACTTGGGCAGTTCTGCGCGGGTTAGCATTGCGTTTCTCCTGCACAAACGCATCCGACTGCGTTCCGCCGGGGAGGGGCTGGCCTACTGTGGATGCTCTTCCGGTACCGCTTCGCCTTGCGGTCAAAGAGCGTGTACTTGTCGCGAGGCAGCATCTCCTTCTCCGTCGGCATCTGCGCCTTCCACAGCTCGAGGGCCTTCAGCGTCGTGCCCTGCCTTTCGAGCGCCTGGTCGACCGTCGCGATGACGCTGTCGACGGCGCGCAGACGCATGCGCTGGCGGTATTTCTGGAAGCGGGAAAGGCGCCACGGGTTTTTCCTGTGACGGGTCTGTTAGACGATTGGAGTCGGCAGCCCATAACGAACACGCGAGGCCGCAAGCATGCTGTACTTGCCATAGCAGCCCGCCGCTCAGCGGAGCGGTCACACGGAAGGGACCTAGACCAAACATCGTGACGTCGGTATGGCGTGCGGTTGTTCGGCGGTTCACCCGAGAGCTGTGTCCAAATTTTTGAGGCTCAAGATTTCAGATGTGGGGCAAAGCTGGCTTCCTGTTTGGCCAATCATATGGGAGACTTGCTCAGCGCAAGATACAGAACATGTAAACTGCAACAGCGACTTGCCTTGTAAATCGGACCTGAAGAAGATACAGAGAATTCAGGTAATGGTGTCCCGTAGTTCTGACCGATTGCAGTTCAGTTACGACTCTCCAACCATTGAGCCGAGGATTCCCAGTATACTCATAGCAGCAAGTTATCAAGTGCACGTGATCCAGTTTTAGTCATTTTGGACAGTTGCATAGAAACCAAAGGCGGTGATATTCCGCTCGCTGAACGGCAATAACTCACATCCTCCTGTTAAGACGCGCAGACGACAGCAGCCGCCACGCCCGCCGGAAGCAGGTTTCAGACGGCGCCTACAGTCGACACGGGACTTCAGCTCTCCAGAGACCACGAGGGGAACAGGAGACGGCGCCGGTCTCTCCATCTGGGAGGGGAGCCTAGCCGACAAGAAGAGCTTCGTTAACATCCCGACGGCAACGCCTCACCCCTTTGTCGCCAGCAATGTCCTACTACTTTGCCATTGTCGGCACCCAGGACAACCCGCTCTTCGAGTACGACTTTGGCACGTCCAAGCAGAGCGGTGACGGCCTGGCGCATTTCTCCGAGCAGGCGCGCCATCTGAACCAGTTTATCGTGCACAGCAGCCTCGATGTCGTCGAGGAAGTCCAATGGGGGAGTGGGCAGATGTGAGTCATTCTGCTCCAAGAAGAAGAACGTGGAAGACGCATTGCTGCTGCTCGGGACCGGACTGATAAAGAAACCCCCGTTCCTAGGTACCTCAAGTGCGTAGACAAATTCTTCCAGAACTACGTCTCCTGTTTCGTCACCGGTGCCAACACAAAATTCCTCCTCCTCCACCAGCCATCCTCAGTTGCAAACGCGTACACCCCCGGACTCAACGGCGGCCTGACCGTAGGCAGCAGCGGCTCTGCGGCAACCGCCCCCTCCTCGCGCGCGTCCACGTCTATCGGGGCCAACCCGACGAGCGCGGCTACCGAGGAGGCCATCAAGAACTTCTTCTTTGAGGTGTACGAGAGCTGGGTCAAAGCCATCATGAGCCCATTCTACAAGAACAACATGGAGGTCAGCAGTCCTGTGTTCCGTGCCAGGGTAGCTGCAGCAGGAAAGAAATATCTATAGCCATAACAAGAAACCCCGTCCTAGACGCTGCTCAATCATGAAGAGCATATTCAACACATTAATCAGATAGCATTGTCACTTGGAGCCACTGGAATGCACCCGTGCAGACATGTTGGTATTGTCATATTGTATTCATTGTGTAGACAGACGCGTCGACTCTCTTGCCTCTTTGCGTAGTCATGTACACTCACTAAATCCGTGGAACCCGCCCATCCGAAACGCCAAATACAAAGACCAAACGATCTGCCTGAATACCATCGATACCTCGAAACCCGAACCTACAGCGCCCTCCGCGGCGTTGCACTTAGCCACCGAAACCGTACAGAGTGCGGCCTTGGCGCTTGAGGGCGTAGACGACGTCCAGGGATGTAACAGTCTTGCGCTTGGCGTGCTCGGTGTAAGTGACAGCATCACGGATGACACCCTCGAGGAACGACTTGAGAACACCGCGAGTCTCCTCGTAGATCACTGTTGTTGTTGTTAGTGACGCGTAGACAGGACAATATGTGAACGGGGGCCAACATACGAGCAGAGATACGCTTGACACCGCCACGACGAGCCAGACGACGGATAGCAGGCTTGGTGATGCCCTGAATGTTGTCGCGAAGAATCTTCCGGTGGCGCTTGGCACCGCCCTTGCCGAGACCCTTGCCGCCCTTGCCGCCTATCAAAACGAGTTAGAATATTTCGATAGAGTATGTTGAGTGACGAGGCTGTGGTGATGGGGTGGGCAGGTGATGTCACGATGCGGCTTGTGGAAGGCTGAAGCCCGTAATCGATGATACGCCACGCACCGGCATCGCAACAACGCCATGGCTAGAGAAGGCGTATCTGGGAAGATAGTGTACTTACGTCCAGTCATGATGATAAGAGGTAGTGAGGTAGAAGATGATGCGTAAAAGTTTAATGGTCTTAACGCGACGCGATGCACGACGATGAGTTTATTTTGGTGTTGGTGGGTGTGTTGTGTGAAAAGAGAAGAGAGAAAGAGGGGAGAGAAGGGGAAATACGGGCGATTTAAAAGCAACGGGATCAGAAAGGAAATAAGGGGAACAGGCAACAAAGAACAGGGCGAGGGGACTACCGCAGCGGTACACACGGAGCGCCTGCCTGCACTGTACGCAGAGGCCGGGCTAGGGGCGGATTGACTGATCGGAGACCAATGTATGGGCGCTAGTCCGGATTGGGCGGCATTGTGTTCTGTGTGGATTTATTCTTACTCTGCTGCCCGTTCTGCCTGTTTTGCTGCTGCTGATTTGGCATTTTATGGGGTGGTTTTGGCGTCGTTCTTTCCCATGCTATCGGGGATCGCTTTTTTGCGGGCAAACCGGGGCGCTGTTCTGGGCGATCGGGCGGCGCAGCCGTCGCCGAATTTCTGACCAATGAGAAAAATGGCAGACAGTCCCGTCTGATTGGCGCCCTCCGGTTTTAGAGCACGCTGCGGTGCGCTAACCGCGTTTGTAGCGTATGCTCCCACGTGTGCCTTCACGTGTTCAAGTCGCGACGCGAGAGATACGCGACTCTCTGCAGCCAATTCACAGCAACCTGTCACGGCTTCCATGCTTTGACCGTACTTGCACCGACATGTGCCATGCCGAACTTCAGAAACCGCAGCAGCTACTGATGCTGCTTTTTGTGCTTATCAAATGCTCTTCTATCCGTGTGCTGAAAACTGTCCGCTTGTGCCGGATTGGACTGCCCGAAAACTGCTCCCATATCCATTTCTCAACCGGCCTTGACGTGGCCGCCAACAGCCATGTCGCGCACAAGAAGTCGATCGGGCAGCAACGCATCCACATGGTGGAGGGCACCAGTTGACGATTGACTCGTGACCATGTCGCCCACGCCGCCCACGCCGCCCACGCCGCCCACGGCGCCCACGGCCCCATACCATCCAGCATGGGGCACTCGGGCAGATGCCTAACATGTACTTTGTTCTCGTCGCATGTGCTTTCCAGCCTTGTTCGTGCAAGGGCCATTAGGGTCTGCCTCGCTTCTCGCCCCGGTCTCTATCTATCGTACAAAAAGGTATGCTCGCGACGCTGCCAGACGAGGATAACAGCCCCGTCCACCAATGTCCTATCGTCATCCGCCATTCTGTGCATTTCCCAAACTCCAATGCCAATGCTGTGCCATGCGAGTCCCATAGGATCCTGTGCCAGACACACTGCCCAGTTTTGCCCGGGCAGAATCGTGTAAAATACAAATGCTCCCCCAAGACGCAAGACCTTGAAAAAACACCCCTCCGCCCCCCTCCTCCTTTCCGCCGTGCAAAAACAAAACCTAGGAACCACAGCCTCGAGCATGTGAGACGAGAGCAAGAAGCCCATGTTTCTCACATTGTGATCTGTCGCCTATGTGCGCCCTGCAACTAGCAGAGGGTTCGATTATACAAGCCCGGCAGGTCTGCCAGTCATTCGTCATAATGCCATGTACTCCTCCAGCCCATCTTCGTCGTCTTCCAGGCTTCCTATCGCCTGCTTGATTTTCTGGCTCGCCTGGACGTGTTAGCTAAACGGCAGAGCCCCAGCAGCGTGCATATAAGAGCAGAAACGCCAGGACGCTCTTACCTTTGGGTCGAGGCTGAGTGCAATGGTGAAGTGACGGACAGCCGCACTCTTATCATTGAGCGTCTTGTACAGCTTCCCCAGCAAAAAGTGCACTGCGGCCTCGTCTGGGGCAAGGTCCTTGAGTATCATCAGCTCCTGCTGTGCTGCCTGCAACTGGCCGAGAGCGAGCAGAGCCCTGGCCTTGCGGAAGCGTGTCTGTGCAGCCCGCGGTGCCAAGTCTGTCGCCTTGATAAAGTACTGCAGCGCCGGCACAATCTGCTTCTGCCGCTCAAGCACCTTGCCGATGCAGCAGATGAGCACCGCATTTGTCGGGTGGATGCCAGACGCGATGTGGTAGTGCTCGTATGCCTTGTCAAAGTTGCCCAGCTTCTCGTACACGCGTCCGATGCCGTAATAGGCGTTGTAGTGCCGTCTGTCGGCCGCAACCGCTTGTCGGTAGGCCGTCAGGGCCTTGTCGTACTCCTCGTTCAGCACGTGCTCGTGGCCCTGCAGCGTGTATGCATACGCAAACTTGGGCTTCAGCTGCGTCGCCCGCCGGAAACAGCGAAGCGCCTGCTCGTGGTCCTGGGCCAGGGACCAGGCATTTCCCAGAGCACACCAGGCCTGTGGCGACGTCCATGCCGCGTCGACCAGCTCGTGTGCCAGGAAGGAGAGGTCGGTCTCCCGCTTGAGGAACCACAGGATTGTCGAGTACACCTCCATGTCGTCGAGGCGTGTCGGCGCCAACACCCGCACCCGTCTGAAGCATGTTTCGGCCTCAGCATAGGCTGCCAGCTCGTACTGCGCCCGGCCCATCTGTGCCTGCACCCACGGCGTGTCGTTGTGGGCGCGGGGCAGCGAGCTGAAGGCCACCAGCGCCTCGGAACACTGAAACTGCGCAAGAGCCAGATACCCGCCGCCCAGCTTCTTCACCAGCTCCAAGACCCAGCGCAGAGCCTCCTCGGTCTTGGCAGAATCCGCCTCCGCCAGCTGCCTCTGCAGCTGTGCCAGCGGCGGCACGGACAACGGCAGCGGCGGCGCCGATGCCGCCTGCTGGGACGGCGCTGTTGCTTCCTTAACTCGTGGCGCCTCCATCGGATCGACGTCCATGCCGCCATCGTCCACCGGCTTCCGGTTGCCACTAACCACCCGTCCGACTGTCGAGCTGCTTGATTCGGGGCGCACAATTCGAGAAATGGGCGGCCGGGCCTTCTTCAGTTCCCGAGTTGCCCCTACACCCATAGGAGCAGCTCCAGCGTTAGTCTTACCCGTTGAAGCTTTGAACATGTTCAGACGGGCACTTCGCCGCTGAGGCACGCCTGACTCGTCCGTCGGCTGGCCGTGCCGTGGAGCCACCGGGTGGCCCGAAGCCGTCCGTTTTCTCTCCGTGGTCGATGTTGATATTATCGATGGGTGTCCGGTCGTAGAAGTCGGCACAGTGGATGCTGTCGCGCCACCATTAGTTGCGCTTGCGGTTGACCGTAGCAGAGACGACGCTTGATCCGCCGTCAAAGACTCCGGCCCGCCATCTAGAGGTTTCCCTCTCCGTGTCGATGTTCCCAAGCGATACATAATCTTGGATGGTGCTCCTGGGGCCTGTTGGCGGTGCTGCTGCTGCTGCTGCTGCTGAGGTTCCACGAAGCTTGAGTCGGCTACCACGGGCGGCGGCATACCGGCTCGTTTCCGGGCCGGTGCTTGTGGCGGCTCCTGCTGTGCGCCCGGTGGCGTTGCCATGCCGTCGGGCAGCTGACAAACCGCTGCGCTGCTAGCCGCAGCTCGCGACCGGGCCGCGAAGATCCTTGCCATAAAGTCGTTTTCTTCGGCCTCGGCAGCAGTGGCAGGGTTGCTGGGCTGATACGTCGCAGGAGCACGCTGTGGCGGATGTGCCTGTTGGGATTGTTGGTGGTCAAACGGATCACTCATTTCATGTATGGTCGCCGTTCTACCAGCTGCCGTTGTGGACAGGTTGCCTGCTGCCCGCTTAGTCGGAAGCTGGTGTTCTGCAAACGGCCCTGCCGTTTCTGTCGCGTCACCCGGCGTTTCTTGTTCAAAGCAACGAACAAGAGACTCATTGCATCGGAATGTGTTTGCCACCCGTAAGTTAACGCCCATGTCACAGAGCTCAACAAACGCATCCCACATCAAGGGGTTCGTTCTCAATGCGTCTTCAAAGTAGAAGGCCGCCTTTTTTCGGTCGTCCATCGCCCGGCAGAGTTTTCCCAACAGGCAGTTGACAGCGGAAGCATCTGGATATATGGTACGTGAGGTCGCAGTATGCTTCCCGAGGTTTGACTTATGCAGCCACAGCCCCTTGGCCTTCTCGAGAGCATAAACGCCATCGCGAAAGCGCTCGAGGGCCAAGCAGCTCTGAGAAAATACAAAGGCACAGCCCAGGTGTAGGCCGCGGTAGCCTAACGGTTTGCTGACTTCGTATGCGGACCTGTGGTCGCCCAGTCGTAGGTGGCTAAGGGCGAGCAGGAAGATTGACTCGCTCGACCGCGGATCGTGTGCTAGAAGCCTCTCGGAAAAAAACAGAGAATTGTCCCATGAGCCGTTATCGAGATGATAGTATATGGTTTGCCGTAATATGTTTGCCACGGCGGCACTATTTGGGGCCATGGTGGCAGCCGGTGTCTAACTGGCGCGGCGGCAGTAATATATGGTGTAGGAGGAGGAAGTCTGTGTCTTCGACTACCGGCATGGATGATCCATGAAATGGGGCTTCGGGTGCCGAAAAGCGAGGTGGCAGCAATAGGTAATGTAATGCAAGGGCGACAGTAATCCTGCTTCTCAGATCGTGTTCAGATTGTGGCTCACTCGCGCTTTGGCACCGCCAACAATGCCGGAGCTATTCAGAGGCACTTGGTCTAGTGATTTTATCCTGTGGTCCTCTTCACTTTGCCTTCAGCACTGACACAGAGCAGCAGAGAAAACCATGCTCAAGCTTTGAAAGAAGGACGAGTGGCCGGGCGCAGGCGAGAAGCGAGCAGGCAGGTCCCAGGACCGCGTTGCTCGAGAATCAGAAGAGGAACGTGTTTGTCGGCGGCTGTAAGGAAGACGGAGCGGCCGGTATGTCACTCCTGTCCGTGGATGCGGGTTGGTGGGACACGGCGGATGCACGCAGGACAGATGGGGAATGTAGTCTCGCAGAAGAAGCAAACGAGTGGCAAGAAGAAAGACGCGCAACACCCGTGGGTCAACGAGCGTTCCGAGCCTCTTCGGTATAGCAGGTCAATATCGGAGGCGGACGGTAGAATGGGAGGGGCGAGAACGACCGGCGGGAGGCGTGTCCTCGTGTGTCGTGATGTTTGGCGACGGGTGGCGGCAACCTAACGAGCTGTTCTGTTTTGCGATGTTGTGAGTATCCGCCCGTAGCGTGCTCTGATTGGCTGTGGGGCTTCTCAACTCTTCGGCCCAGTGATCCCCAGCAACACAACCCCACTCCTATTCGCCCGTTTTAGTAACGTGTACCGCTGCATGGAAAAGGGTGCACAAGGTACATAGCGTAATTTTCGCGACAGATCGACCCTTTTTTTCAAAGTTTCTTAGTATCAACTTCCCTTGGACAACGTCGATTGTCACCGCATACTCGCACCGAATCCGCCCTTCGCAACCCGCTCGCACCCACACAGCCAACATGGCGCAGAAGGCAAAGAAGGACAGGGCGAAGGCGAACGCAGCCTCGCTCAACAGTCTGCACATCGGTGCACTTATTGTGAACGTGGCCTTCCTGGCGTTTTACGGCTTCTTCCGATCCCGGTCGCTGGTTCTCTACCTCGTCATGTCCATCCCCAGCTTTGTCTGCCAGTTTATGCTGGAGCGCACCGGACGCCCAGGCTTCGACCCAACCACCGGCACGCTCAGGTCCTCGGGCGAAGACCTTCACGCGGCCGGCCTGACCGAGTACATGTTCGACGTGATATGGGTCACGTGGGGCACGGTGCTACTTGTCATCTTCTTTGGGAACAAGCTGTGGCTGATCTGGACAATCGTCCCGGCCTACGGCGCCTACAAGGCCTACGGTTTGCTGGGCATGACACGGCAGATGGCTGGCCTGCAGGGACTGGCCAACAACAACGCTCCGGCATCTGCCAGTGCGGGTGCCAACAGGAAGCAACGGCGGGCGGCTTAGAGGCCGGCAGAGTGGATAGCTGGGAGACCAGGAGGAACGGAGCAGACAAAACATGATGGTTTCCATTCCCTTATTCCCCCTACAGCACGATGTTGCTCCCATGTGCGTGACATGGTGGCTCTGCCGTCCACATCTTCAACAGCTCCGGGCTTGCATCGCGGACCAGGACGTGGAAGTGCTCTAGCTGGCGCACACTCTGCAGCTGGGCCCAGTTCTTGAACCACAAGACACGGCTGTCGCCGTCGCCGTCGCCGTCGCCGCCATCTCCGACTGCACCGATCGGATCGGTAAAATAGCGCCCCACAAAATCGGCCACCTGAGCTCGGCTCTCGGCCGTCATATCTCCAGTCTCCGGGTCAGTTGGGATCATGGTGCGGGTCCAGACAACGATGTGGGTGATATCCGGAGCCAGCCCATAGGGCCAGTCATTGAGCAGGACGCGGTAGTCGCTAGGGTGTGCAAAAGGTGTGGTGGATGTAGGGACATAGGGCGGGCTGCCCCAGGCCTTGGGCAGCCGGTGGGCAATGAGATAGTTGGTGGTGGAGCCATACGCAGCCTTTGTGTCGGCTGTCCATTTCATGTACCGTCGCAGATCCGACGGCTTTCTCTTGAGAACAGCCAAGTCATTAGCCGCTGGATAGCAGAAGCAGAGTGCGTGCTTAGTCAGCAATGATCATCGAGGCGGAGACATGGCAGATGAGCTGGTCAGCCTACCAATGATTCTTTTGAGCTCGGCCCAGTCGTGCAGGACGTATTCTTCGTCCGTCTGGGACAGCACCCATCGGTCCGTGTCCGTCAGGGGAAAGGGGCAATCTGCCACCGCCGCAGAAGCCATGCTTCTATGGTATTCTTTCCGCGATGCAGCAGACAGCAAGGCGGTTAGCCTCCGAAACTCGGCCGTCAACACTTTCTACCGTGTTGAGAAGCCAGGCTCACCGCCCAACGGGCCAATAGGAATTGCGGAAGCGATTCAACAACAGCGGTACAGTGCAAACCCGAGGGCTCCCGTCAACGGCACGGTAGGCTAGATTGCTGCGACTCTCTCACCAGAAGAAAACTGCCGGCTCCTATGCCATGCCGAATAGCGCGAGTTTCCTCCGAAAAAGAGATTACATGTCCTCATGAAAACTCCATCTACCCGCCAGAGCTCTGGACCAACCCCTCTTCCAACCTGCCAATTTTGCGTGCAGGACACAACCACTTCCCACCTCTTGACTGGGAGAAGCTCTCGCTGCGCTCACAATGGCAGACTACCTCACGCGCAGGTTCTTTGACGGGGTCTACATCCCCGCCGGCCTGCTCATCTTTGGCGTGTTCATCGTCAAGCGGGAGTTCACCCTCTATGCGGCGGCCCTCGCCCTGCTCCTGGGCGCCGGAAAGTTTTTCACCATGCGTAGGTTCCTCCCAGCCCGCGGACCGGCCGTGACGAGAGAGAGTCTGACGGCCCGCGGCCAGTGCCCAAAAAGGTCCTCGACCCGACCAAGTTCCAGGAGTTCGAGCTCAAGGAGAAGACAATCATCTCGCACAACGTCGCCATGTGAGTGATCGGGAGCTTCTAGAGCTGCCCCCCCCCCTCCTGGTGGAGCGGTCCGCCCCTGCTGACCAGTGCCCCCTACAGCTACCGCTTCAAGCTTCCGAGCCCGACCAGCATTCTCGGCCTGCCCATTGGCCAGCACATCTCCATCGGCGCGGACCTGGCCGACGCCAACGACAAGGTCACGTCGGTCGTGCGCTCCTACACGCCCATCAGCGGCGACCACCAGCCGGGCTACTTTGACCTGCTCATCAAGTCGTACCCGCAGGGCAACATCAGCCGGCACCTGGCCACGCTCGCCGTCGGCCAGACCATCCGCGTCCGGGGCCCCAAGGGCGCGTTTGTCTACACGCCCAACATGGTCCGCCACTTTGGCATGGTTGCCGGCGGCACCGGCATCACGCCGATGCTGCAGGTCATCCGCGCCATTGTGCGCGGCCGCAAGCTGGGCGACAAGACCGAGGTCGACCTCATCTTTGCCAACGTCACCCCCCAGGACATCCTGCTCAAGGAGGACCTCGACGCCCTCGTGCAGGAGGACAAGGGCATCCGCGTGCACTACGTCCTCGACCGTCCCCCCGAGGGCTGGACCGGCGGCGTCGGCTACGTCACCGCCGACATGGTCACGGTAGGTCTCCTGTCGTCGTCGTGCTCTTGCATCCCTGCCGTGCTCTCCCATTGTGCTGACCCTCTTTCCCCTCTTCTAGAAATGGCTGCCCAAGGCTGCCCCCGATGTCAAGATCCTGCTCTGCGGCCCGCCTCCCATGATCTCTGGTCTGAAGAAGACCACCGAGGCTCTCGGCTTCAAGAAGGCCCGGCCGGTGAGCAAGCTGGAGGACCAGGTGTTTGCATTCTAGAGGCATACAAAGGCATTAATGGCAACTCTCTTCCTCCCCTCATCCCCCCCTACCTACCCACGCCCTGCGTCACATAGGAAGCGCCGCCTGAATAGGACAGCGGCCGGCAGGTATATGCACGCACTTTTTTTACAACGCGTGAATAGAAGCGCAGTCGTCGCGAGCGTAAAACAAAAGTTGATTTGATTTCCGTTATGCATCCGTTCCCCTGCTATGCATGTGTGATTTGAAGAATCGTCTGAAATGGGTTGGCAGCAACTTATTGTGTCTTTTTCTCGACCGCAGCTGTCTCTGGCTTTGGCAGCCGACCATATCCCGCTTTGCGATAGACTGTCAACAGCTTCCAGAGCACCCAGGAAAAGCCAAGAAGCACAACAGCAGCAGTTCCGACATTGACTTTGTCTATCCTACTAGAGTCAAGAACAGGCACGCGAACGGCACTCTTCAGGCTGCCTGTTGTGGGCCGCGAAGCCTTGTCAGGCGCCAGAAGCGGATCTGGGGTTACATGCCAAAACTCAGTCCGGGGTCCAAAGAGCCCGTCGTAGCCAAGATTCACCCGATCAAACGGGTTGGTTGAAAATTTGGTGCCGTCTTCGGCTGCACAAGCCCAGAAGACGGCCGGGTACGGAAGCTCAACGGTGCGGTAACCACCGTCTGCAGGCTGAAGATAGCGGAGGTGCAGAGGGACCTCGGCAGTCCATATCTGCGCTTGCTGCTCTACGGGCGGCGCAAGCTCCAGCAGAATTGCCGAGCCCCAAGTGCTGACGGCATAGTCGGGGGCCTCAAGGTCGACCGGCTGCGTGGTGTGGCGCAAGGCTGTGAGGTTTTTGGAGGCGAGAAACAGGGGGTCGCTCAGCTGGTACTTGTCGGCAAAGATATGCCGGGGCAGGGTCAAGTAGGCATGCAGCTTGCACGAAGAAGCCAGAGACCCGTCGTCAGCACTGCTGCTCCGCGGCGGCGGACCGGAGGCGATGCGCAGCCGTAGCGTTGGGTGTAGGCCGGCAGGCTGCAGGAACTCGGTGGAAAACGAGGCCCCCTCGGCATGGCGGTGGCGTGATGGAAAGGCAAATATGACCGGTGACGGATGGGCATCCTCGCCGATGACCGCCACGTGGCCAGCCATGCCGAGTTCGTACGGCTCCAGGGTCGTCGGGGAGTCGCCAGACAAGACGCCGACCTCGGTGCGAGAGCCCGGCTGCGACGTTCCCTCAATGGCACGCGCAGTCAGCGGCCAAAACGTCGTGGCCTTCAAGGCATGCGAAATGACATCGTAAGACAGGTCCAGCGAGCTAGCGCTGTCCAGCAGGTCCGCATGGAAGGGACAGGGGGCGCCGTCATCGCCAGGACACCATTTGGTCCTGACATACTCGGCAAGGCCAGAGAGGTCGTCCAGGTCAGAGTAGTACTGGTAGCCGGCAGAATGAGAGAAGCGGCCGCCCCCGAGGACGGTGAAGGATTTCTGGCGGTCTGGGTAAGCACTGCTACAGAACGGACGGTACGACACAAGCTTACCCTCAGAGAGGTGCAGTCGATGCTTGGACCAAAGACGGTCTGCAGCAGCAGACAGATGGCGTCCCTTTGGGTGGGCAGATTTAGCAACAGCCCTGCACGCTGGAAGGGTGAGGCGGCAGTGCTTACCGAGTCTGTCCGGCAGCGTCCTGGGGCGTGTAAAAGACGTGGAGGCCGGGCGCCAGACGAGCAAAAAGCGGGCTGACGGTCTCAAAGGGCTGCGGGCTGGCCCAGCGTATGTGCAGCTCGTGGACGCCGTCGCCGAGGATGTGAGCCAGCTCTGCCGGCAGCTGGTCCAGCGACAACGTGGCGCGATCCTCACGTGTCGCCTCAATGGTCGGGCCTGCCAGTGAAGCACCCCTCAGGTGCAGCAGAGCCGGATCCACGGGGCTCTGTGGCCGAGGAAAGAAGGTGGTGCGCATGCGCATGGTGACGATGGATAGACGAGGAGGGGGGAATCTCGCGATCCAGGCGCAAGTGGCACGGGCGCGGCTGCGCGCGGAAGTGGCCCTGGGCTGGTCAGATAGGAGTCAGATAGGACAGAATAGTAATCGTGCTCGAAGCCAGGGCTCCGTGGTGGTGGTGGTGGTGGTGGTGGTGGCCTTTCCGTCAGTCTCACGCAACGTTCCGAGTTGGCTCGGTATTGGATTAGGCGGCTTTAGGCCTTGCTGCTCCCACTTTGTTCTGACCACGTTTGAGCTTCTGCCAGTGCTCCAGCCCTGTGCCACGGGCGCCAAGAGCCCCATAGCAGCGCCCGTGCTGCCCCTGGACAACTCCCTCATCGGTTGACCGACTTGCTGCTGATCCTCGCGCTAACCCGATTCTGCCACCGACCTCACAAAATCCACTCGCTACCACGGCTGAAATAAGCCCGGTGTCCCCGTTTGCACCGCTCCTATTGGAGAAGACGGCAGCTGCTAGCCGGCCGAGCCAATGCCCTCGGAGGAAGGCGCCCAAACGAGGCAGGGGCGGGAGGGGAGGGGCGACAAATGTAGCAGGAACGACCAGAAGATTGCCGTTTCTTCATGTTCCTCCTTCCTCTCTCCGCGCATCTTCTCCATGTCCTCCCTGACTTTTCTATCGCTCCCGGCTTTCCCATCCTTCTTCTCTCTCGGATCATCCAACCTGCTGCGTCATGCTGCTCTTCTAGGCCTGCGCGCCATTATCGCCACCATCGACCTGAGCGAGCGATGCACGGACAAGCTGCCCAGCACGACTTGAACGCTGTTGCGCCCTGCGATCTCGCTGTGCCGGAAACGCGTCCCGCTGTTATGTCATCGATACTTGCGTGGTGACCGAGGGCCCTCAGACCAGCATATTGTTAAATAATAGTCAACTCCACTAGTCTCCTCCCCCCCTCCTGGGGTCCGGATCGCCTGCTTTTGAATTTATAAGAATCTGCAACCCCGAAAGAGAATGGGCGACCTCCAGCCTGCGTACCTGACCATCCGGTCATTCAACGGTGGCAATGGAAGCAGGATGAACGGTGGCGGCGACGGAAACAGTCTGAGCAGCGCAGACTCTGCGGTGCGCTACCCTCGGCGGCTCTCCATGTGCATGCCGGGCTCTAACAGAAACAGTATGCCTCAGCCAGCGGCGGGGACTACGCAGTCCCGTCCATGACACACGATATCAGCCGTGCAAACTACCATGTCAAGCATCTCGATATGTTTGCCAAATCTCTCGAAGACGTATGTAACCGGAGCCCGTTTCCGTGTGTTCTGCGTTGTATGCCGTCCTCGTGCTGACCCATGCTCTCGGATCCAGTCGGCCAGTCGAGCCTTTCCTAATCGCGGCCGGTCACAACAACGGTACACAAAAGTGATGGCCCTGCTTGTCCACTGGAAGTCGGACGACCTGTTTGTGCTCCCAGAACTCGAAGATTTGGAGAAGTGCATGCGGGAAGACTACGGCTTCGAGACCGACACCTTCCCCATCCCCTCGGAAAACGCCCATCTGGAGTTGATGTTGAGGCTGGGCGCCATGATCAAGGACCACGAGTCCCAGGATACGCTGTTCGTTGTCTACTATGGTGGACACGCGCGCATCGACGAGTCCAGGCAGAGTACCTGGTGTGCGTAAGTCTGGCTATATCCCTCGCTCAACACTAGATCGGGTCATGCTGATGATCTGTACTTTAGGACACGAAACCCAAACTCTCCCTGGCTGCAGTAAGTTTAGCCCCATAAACTGATCCAAGACGGTGCGTGCGTGTTAGCTAATCAGCATAGATGGTCTGCTATCCAGACGCTCCTGGAGCGCTCTGTGTCAGACACGCTGATTCTCTTAGACTGCTGTGCTGGTGCAGCCAGCGCCACTTTCCCAAACGGGAAGAGCATTACCGAGACCATATCCGCGTCTAGTTGGGATGCCATTGCCCCCGATCCAGGCCGGTATTCTTTCACCAATGCCCTCATCGAGGTGCTGCAAGAGTGGCGAGTACGCACCTACTCGGCCGCCATGCTTCACGCCGAGGTTCTCGCCCGGCTAAAGCACCCACGACCCATCACCATCAACGGGAAGCTGTTTGAGGCACGGTCAACCCCAGTGCACTTTATGATGACTTCAAACCACCGAGCGCCCAGCATCGAGATCGGCCGCATGCTTCCCAGGCGCCATCAGCTGCCCTCGCCGCCGATGGACGATCCACGCCTGCTGGCACCACCGGGAGGACGGGGAACCTTGGGCACGCCAGTGAACGATCCAAACGAGAACGAGCCACACGTCATGATCTCACTAGCTCTGGAGGATGATCAAGATCTGGATCTCAACGCCTGGGAGCAGTGGCTTTCCAGCTTCCCGGCTCTTGCCAAGTACGTCAAGGTCCAGGGCATATTCAAAAGTCACTCAACGCTGCTTCTTTTGTCTGTTCCCGTCATGGTTTGGGATCTGCTTCCCGAGAACCGGGCCTGCTCTTTTGTGGCTTTTATCCGATCGAATAATCTCTTGAAGGAGAAGGAGAGTGCCGTCCCGGTGGCTGTCCCGGCGGCTGTCCCGACGGCTGTCCCCAATACACAACGGGTCGACAACGGTGGTGCAGCGGGAGCGGCCCATGACGACGTGGTGAGTGAGGACGAAAGCGACGCCGACGATGTGGACAATGACACAGTGTCTGTCATTTCTGGCACCACCTTCACACCAACCGAGGGCCAGGTGCCGAGCATCCGCATGAGCATCGCCAGCACGACAGTGGCAAGCCCGGATGACGCCAGCTCTCGCAGACCGTCGAGAGTGGCGCAGACGCCACCCGTAGCCTCACTACAGAACTCCTTCCGCAGATACACGGCCACGGATAATGCAGTGTCCTTGAGATTGAATTCCTTTGATCTACGGCCGGTTCCGGGGACCGACTATCTGCACTCTCAATCTCGTAAAAGCTTTACGGGATTCAACCAAATGCGCTCCACAAACCCGTCTCCTGCCAAATCAGGCGATTCGATGCAGCATCAAGACTCGAGTGTTTCGCTGTCAAGGACAATGATCATGAACCAGCAAAGGGCAGCACGCCAGACGACGTTTGACGCTACTGAAGACTTGCCTGACGGCCCGACCCTGGCGCCGCATGTTGTTGACCGGCTCGAGGAGTATTTCCAGCGCGAGCCGAATCCCAGCGTCGGCATCACCGAGTTTTTTGCCTCCAATCTCGGCGTTGAGACGCGGGATATAGACGTGAGTTTCGATTTTGTACAGGATGTTGTGGCAGATTCAGGGTTAACCCAATCGACAGCTGTGGTTCCATCGGAGGCGGCAACAAGAGTCAACCAGGCTCAACCTCCAGAACCTCAAGATGGACAGCAACCTGGCCTCAGACGACGGCGGCAGCGATGGAGCCAAGATGATCTTCCCCGGGCACCTGAACAGGTTGCTGGACATATTCCCGCCCAACAAGTTGCTCTTTGTCGACCTACGATCTCCCACCGACTTTGACAAGTCGCACATCTATGGGGCAGTCAACCTGAGGGTCCCTGCCTCGTTTGTTGAGCAGAGCTACGATCTTATCAGCCTGGCATTTACCGACGATCAGAGCCGGAGAACGTTTGCCAGGGGGCCATCAGCCCGTTGTGTGGTCTTCTATGACCGGGTGGCCGAGTTTGCATGGGAATGCCCGGTGGCCGATGCTCTGGTCCAGCAGCTGCGCGAGAGGGACAACTGGAGAGGCGACTTTTACGTGTTGAAAGGACACTATCGCGAGTTCTCGTCGTCCTTTGATAAATACATTACGGGCGATCGAATGAGCCAGGCGGCCAAGGATTACGCCGATGGTCTTCGCCAGCGTCTGCCTCCTTCAGCAGTAAGCCTTGGCGGGATGCCAAGATGCAGGAATACAGCTGACATGATGTTTTGCAGTACGAGCTGGACCTTATCGAGGAGAGATACTCCGAGTGGAAGACATTAGTCGACGACGAGAGCCGGATGCAGCTGACTGATGCGACATGCATGCTGGACGGACGGAGGCAGGCGGTTGACCAGCACCAGGCGGAGCTTGAAGCAGAGCTGGAGAGGAGGAACCCGGTGCTCTACCGCAAAGCTATGGGTCTACGACCGATACCGCTGAGGAGCTTGCCACCGGTTGTTACAAGCTCGCGTGCCGGGAAAGACCCTCAAGCCGATCTCGTCGAGCCACTGTCGCGCGGTCTGAGGAAGATGCAGGACCAGTCATACAAGACAATGGCGCATGCTTACGACAAGCTAGGCGAGCCTGCAGACGCATCGGCGGCTTCGGGATCTGAAGACTTTGACGAGATCGATCCCCGAGAAGAGCAGTTTCAGGACGACCCGGCATTTCTGAAGGCCGGCGACCTTGGGGGCATGGGCAGGGGCAGGGGTAGCAGCAGCTTGGAGTCGAGACGGGGCCGGGAGCGATCGTTTTGGAAGCGGCTGCGAACAAACAAGTGATGGAGCAGGCGAGATGGATATGGTGGATGTGGACAGACCGAGAGATGAGGCAGGGGGGCGGGCGATGCAGCATCTCCCGTGCAGATGCATTCACCATGAAAAGCGTCAGTTGCGCTGGCTCGCTGGAGGCAAAAAGGTTGGGGCGGGTGTTTTGCGTTCTGCATCTGCATCTGCATCTGCATCTGCATCTGCGTCTGGATGGCGACATTGTGCTCGTTTCCCTCTGTTTTCTTACGTCTGGACATCCGAGCGGGCATGGAGCTGGGCGTTTTATTGGCCATGGGGATTTAGACTTTGCAGATAAGATACCTCTATATAGTATACGCATTTGGAGTGTGTTCGGCACCAAGACGTACAGATTGGCCGTGATGCAGTGCAACTGTGGGAGAGGAAGGAGCGAAGAGAGCAAGGGATGATGTGACCCAGCATGAGCGGTGTGCAAGAACTACATGCTCGTAGTAGGGAGGGAGGGGAGCACAAGGCGAGAAGAGAAGGAGCCATCCGGTTAGGGTCTGCAGCGAAGCCCCGACGACGCCTACTATGTACGGCGAGCGAGCGTGGAGCTGCTGTCAGCGACAGGGTGAAAAGACGAGACGCGACCCGTCACAAGTCACAATCACAATCACAGTCGCATTGGCATTGGCAGTCTTTTTGTGCTCGTATTGTTGCATACAGCCGCCGCATGAACAGATCCCCTCCCCGGCTTCCCGGGTGCGATCGGGAAATGAGATGTGACCAGGACTCTGCATGAACAGTGGGAGGGCAAAAAAAGAAACCAAGAAGAGGAGGCCAACACGGGAAGGAATCGATGCTAATATGGAATAAGTAACAGGGCCAACAGCAAGTTTCCCCTCTGGAAAAAAGGCCTCACGTAATTGCACGCCCGTCCGCCATTACGACATGCTCTGCGATGACCCGTGTCTGGCGGCGGTACGCGCAGATACTTTTGAGAAGGGATGCACATCTGCCCTTCTTTGTCTGGGCCCCCTGTGTTTCTTTCTGCAGCACATGGCATGTCCTCGTTTGCCGCCTCTACTAATTATGTATCGCGCAAGCAGCCCTCCCCATGCTTTCTTTTTCGTCTCTTCCCGCCCCTTTCGTCTCTTCGTCTTTTCGTCGTTTTCCCGGTTTCCTTTCTTTTTTCTCCTCGTTTACCGTTCCCTCTCCTGAATGCTGTATCACACGCCCCGGCCAAGAACCTCTTTGGGCAGAGGACGAAATGGGAAGGCTGGCAAGGACGCGCTCCGCGGCCCCCGAGGCTCCTTCCGAGCTCGACGGTGTCGTCACCACGCCGCATCCCTCTCGTCTCTTACTACGGCTCCCGCCTGCTGCCTTTTTTCCCTTTCAGAAAGTCCCCTGCGTTGACACTAATGGGACGCGCCCTATGGTGCGGCGGTCCAACATCTGGTCAGCCGACCGCAGCTTGTCACGGAAAGACAACAAACGGCCCCGCGGCCTACGCCTACGGAGCACTGAAGAAGGCGCTTGCCATGGCACGTCAAAAGGGTCAGCTGGGGCCAAGAGCCCAAGGAACCCTGTCCTTTTTCCCTCTCCTCTTTCGTCCAGAAGGCCCTTCCGGCCGTCAGCGCCGCTGATCCACATGCCAACGGGCTCTTAGCAGAAAGACGTGTCCTGGCCGATGATTGACCGGGCTAAGCCGCCCAAGCAATAGAGGACCCTCTCCAAAACAGGGAAGAGGGCGTGGTGTCGCCTACTCCGTGTGCTAACACCACACTAAGTCGGCCCTGTAATCCATGCCAAAAGTCCGAGGAGCTGCTATGCCAATCGCCGAGTGCTCCGCGGCGCATCAGAATGGTCTAGAGACAGGGCGTGACACGCGAGCAAGCCTCGTTCGAGGACCGGCCGATCGTCCTGTCGTCCTGTCCTGTCGTCCCAGCTTGCCGCTCCACAGCTGGAGCTTGTCAGAGGAGATAAACTCCCAGGGACAAACGACGGGGGCGAGTCCTTTGTCCATGGCCATGTCGTCGACCTGCTTTCCGCTTGGCCCTGCTAACCCGGTTTGGGGCTTGTCGACCGGCGACCCGTACAGCATTGCGTCCAGACGGCGGATGCTGCGGGCTGTCGCCGGACAAGCTCCTGTCAACTAGCAGGTTGCCACATATAGGAGCATCTCTCCGCCCCTGGAAACTTGTTTCCAGCAACTTTATATCGCTAGTGTGACAACAAGCGCACCGTGTTGGTGGCACCTAGACATCGGCCAAGGCCTGGACAAAGAGGAAAGAACCGACCGACTGGGCTGGGCGGAATGGAAGATCTGACGTGGGAAATCATGGCAAGACCCAGGCCGATCTGTTCTGGCCGCCTGTCCCCCGGAGAGCTAGCGTTTCAATCCCAGCCGCGGTTCCAGCGCGGTGGCCTAAAAGGGGGCTCCAGTCACAGATAGATGCGTGGCGTCGGATCGTCTTCCCCCCCCCCCCCCCTCCCCGGGTGGCCCAACGGGCAACAGCCAGCATTGTCAGCAACAGCACCAACCGCGTACGAGTACTTTCTGTCCTTCGTCTGCCTCGGCAGATGATCCCTGGTGCAACGAGGACGGCCCCCCCTCGTCTTTGCTCTGCTCAACACGAGAACCGTCTGCGTATCTGCTCTGCCCCTCTGCCTCGATCCATCCGAGACCCTGCCGTGCGTGCGGCCATGTGGAAAGCGGCGCGTGGGCTTGTTTCGAGTTGAACAGCGAGGTCACCGGGAGACCTGTCCTCTGCGCCGTCTCCTTGTGCTTGTCACAAACGCAGTGCTTTGGGCCAGAAGAGAGGGGGGATGTCTCAGTGCTATGCAGGACACGGCAGTACACTAGTGGGCGTGCAACCAGGGGAAACTGGCATTGCATGCATGGTATCGTATTTCTTCAGTGCCCGTCGGTCCGGAGACGAGCAGCTAGCTCTCGTTTTGACAGCTCTGCTGGCCAGCTGTGTGTACATACACGGTATGTGTGTGAGGCCCCCCCGGAGCGGCAGTTCCAGTTGCACGTCTGGGCTGCACAGGCCGACCCGACGCCATTGTGGCCGGATCAACTAGCGCTGTTCGGTCCCATGGAAGGCGGGTGTGTGTGATGAGTTGGGTGGTTTGTGCATACGTGTTCGTGCGTGCGTGTTGTGTATGACTGACTGCCATCCCCCACACCTCAGTGCCCCTTTGGGCGGCACGCAGAACAGCCAGCCAGACGGTCCAGGATGGGGAAAAAATCAAGATACGGCGCCGCGTTCTCGTAGAGCGCATGAACGATAAATCTGTTTCATTTCCGTGGTCAGACATCGGCACCCCAGGCCGGACAATCAGAGTGGCGCAAATCGTGTCACATCTCGTGCTTTCTGCCCTTCTCCAGGACGGCCGGGAAAGCCACTGATGCTGGCGGTGATGTGCACCATGGGCTGACCGTCTCCCAATCGGCGGCAGCGGGCGTTGATTGGCCACCGGCCCAACAGCTAGCTGCCTCGCGGCAGGAGGCAGGCGGCAGGAGGCAGGCGGCAGGAGGCAGGAGGCAGGAGGCGACAGCTCGCAGCCACTGCCCAAGAGGTCGGCGATGCACACGGGCGTTGCGTCCGGCTGCAACCAGCATGCAGACCCCTTCTCTCGTGACAGCAGGAGAGATTGCTCGGCGCGCTCTTGGCCCAGATGATCTGCCCAGTTTCTCCAAAAAGAACTGTGCATTAGCGGACAGTTAGCTGCAGCGCTTGTCGGGCAGAACGGTGGCGGCTTCGAGAATCCCGGGGATGTGGTCGTGGCATTGGGTATGTACTCGTACCGAGCAAGGCGAGGTCGAACGTGACATCTCCGGGACGCTTCGCGGTTGGAAGCCCGAAAGAGATGGCGTGGGAACCAAAAAAAAAGTGGAAGATGTCCAACTCGTATATTGCCAAGCCCCTGGGTGGAGTGGTAAGACAAGCAAAAAGGGCCAAACATGCGAAACCGGCAAAACAAGCTCTGGCCGAAGGGGAATATGCTCGTGCGCGCCGATCTCTGAGTATCATGCTCGCACAGGCATCGAGCACGGAGGAACCCATCAGGAACTTGTCGACGGCACCTGACTAGCAGGCGGACGGTTTAGACAGGAATGGTGGAGATTGGAGGTGCTGCAGGGTTCGGATTCAGAAGATGCGACAGGCGGACAGGCGACAGGCGACAGGCGACAGGCGGCAGGCAAATGGATTGGGCCAATGGACGAGCCAATGGAATCTCGCGCAAAGGGTGGACCCGTCAAGAGCAGTAGCAGTCCTTCCGGCTGCTGCATCTTGGCGGTATTTTGTGCAGGGCGTTATTGCTGAGGTCAGACACTACCGCACACGGCTCGGCGGCACTTCCCTCGGCCCCCCCCCTTGACGTGACAGTTTCACGCAACCTTTTCGACGGCGGACACAAAAGAACCGAGGTCGGGGAGGCATCGGTCAGCGGTGAGCGGTCGGCGGCCAGCGGCCCAGAACGGCCGGGCCGGGGGCATCTTGTCGGATGAACGCAACACAGCAGGCGAGAGGGGGGGGGGGGGGGGGGCGTTCTTCCCTCTCCGCCATCTCGTTCTGTAACGTTGCTGCCAGCTCGCCGTACATAGTAGCTGATCGCTCCGTGGGCTGTCGGCCGCTAAGAATGCAAGGCTATGCCTCTCTTGCTGGCGGCATGGTCGACTTCCGCTGCCGATCCGTCACGAGCATCGACATCGCGCCAGGTGACGAGCGGCCAACGTGCTGGCAAGCTACTAAAGTAAGATACGAGTACGTCGTACTCCGTACTGTCATAATAAAAGAAACAAGGTCTAGCACAAGAATCCCCACCCATCGCTTACGAGGGGGGACCCAGCGTCGATCGGGTTAGGGACGGGCGCTAACACGCCACTCGAACCAGTTCTTTTCCTGGGTTGCCTTGTCAATCTCAGCTGAAGAGACCGGGGAATGATGGGTGGCTGTCCCGTAGGAGAAGGGGGGTGTTGCGTGTTATCTTGCCAGAGGTGTCAGGGCGGCGTGCCGCGGTTCCCCCCCCCCCCCTCTTCACCGGAGTGGACTGACCGAGCAGAAACAGGCACCCTGGTTCTTGTCGGCGGCGTGCTGCATGCAGAGCTCCATCTTTGTGCGTGCTTTGCAGCGTTCGGCCAGGGTAAGCGAGGGCGTTTTCGAGGGCCGAGAAGAGGTCGACAATGATCTGATGGCCGGGCGGGCGTCCTGGTCGAGGCAGGCTGGGCCAGCAGGCGAGGGAGAGAGGGAGAGAGGGAGAGAGGGCAAGGACGGAAGGAAAAGGAAGGAAATGATCGAGACCAGGGTAGCGGATCCGGATGCGCTGCTGGGGCCCCGTTTGAGTACATTACTAGTCCCAGCAGGCATTGCACATCCACGACTTTCCTCTCAGGGATGATCTGATGGCCTCAAACTCGATCCGAGCGGGACCGAAGTCCGGAAGCACCAGGTGCAGGTCTGGTGTTGGTGCTGGTTGCTGGTGCTGGTGCTGGTGCTGGATCCCTTGCCGCGGCCGAAACAGCAGGTGCATGCGTGTCGAGAAGGGAGAGACTGCGTGGTGCTTCTTGGACTTTGGTCCAGTCTGGTCCAGTCTGGTCAAGTCTGGTCAAGTCTGGTCAGTCGGGCTTGTCCTCGCTCTAGCGCAGACTCGATCGCTGCCCGTTTTATGTCTGGCGGCCATTCCTTCGCACAGCCAGCCGCACTCGCCCAGCTCGGTCAGATTGGAATCTGACCATGTACCATGTACGGTATCGTCCTCCTTTCTCGCGATCTCATCTTTGCAGTCGTTTCAGGAGAAAAGAGCCGCCGTTTGGCGTTCTGGGTAGTAGGACCATTCTAGAGTTGGCAGGTGGGCTGAAAAGGGCCCCCCTTCGCCCCTGCCCTCCCGTTGCCAATCAGCCTGGTTCCGCGTCCCGCCCAGACGCCATGTAAGATTTGACCCCCTGCTGGCTGCTGGCTGCGCCTTCCTGTTTGCTCGCAATTCTGTTTTCTAGCCTGTTTCCGCTCGTACGAGAAGGGACGCGCTGGCAAGCGTCCGGATTTCGATGCTACGACACACTTCGCTTGTTTCATAAGGGGACTTCTGTTTACTGCATAATACCCAACATACCCCCTTTTTTGCGCGCAAAGTACTCCAGCCACCGGCAGCGACGCAGCGAGATGGCCGGCAGTCAGACCGGAGGGACAAGGGAAGAAGAGCGAGGAGAAAGGGGAAGAAGGGAAGAAACAGTGAGAAAAAGGGAAGAAAAAGAATGGAGGATAAAAAAGAAGGAGGAAAAAGAAGGAGAGAAAAAAAAGGGGGAAAAAAGGGAAAAAAAAAAGAGAAAAGAGAAAATAGAAAAAGCACAAAAGGACAAGTCCCCCCCTCCCAAAAAAAGCACACCGGATTGCTGCAGTCGAACTTGTACCTGCAAGTACGTACCCGTACTGCAAAACGTCCCGGAGCCCACCAGGGGGTTGCATGCACAGAAACATGTGGTGCCCGTCGTTGTGCTCGCCGCAGCCAGATGCAAGACCCAGACGGCAGCTGGCTGGCTGGCTGGCTGGCTGACTGGCTGGCTAGCTAACTGGCTGGCCATTCGCGTCTGCTGTCGATTTCCAGCGTGGCCTGCAGGGTTCCCCTGCCTTGCCCTGCGCCCTGTCTGGGCTGCTGTCCTGCTGGTCAGCATTGTTGTCTTCGTCGCTGAGACCTGCTTTTGAGACAGCACATACGAGTACTATGTTTTTTTTTTCTTCTTTTTTCTTTCCTCTTTTTCTTCCCTTTTTTCTTCCCTCTGTTCTTCCCTCTGTTCTTCCCTCTATTCTTCCCTCTGTTCTTCCCTTCCCAAGGCCTGTGGTCCGGCTTCGGGTTCCGTTCTCAAAGGTCTCCCGATTCCTGGCTGCCACGGCACATCACCTGCCCGGCCAGGCTGTTGGTGGCGGTCGTCCTGATGGGCCATGGCTGGTCGGGCTGGCCGCCGTCCAGAAGGCTGGGGGAATAATGGCCCCCTTGGTCGACATGGCGGTGGGTCTGTTGGTGCGACGGCGCAGATGCTCGTCCGGCTTCGCCGTCCTCGCCATGTATAGCTCCAAGCTCTTGTCCGCCGGGCCCTGATCTTCGGTGCTTTAGTCAGCCGCTACATAGTACAGCTGTTTCTCGTCTGTATGCCTTTCTTCTGCCTCGGCCTCCTTGCTTCCCCACCTGTCACTTCGTCTGTTGTCGGTCGTTGCTGTTGTCGTGTGTTGTCGTCGCCGTCGTCTGTCGTCTTTGTTCTGTCGTTCTCCTGTCGTCTTCGTTCTTGTCTTCGTTCTGTCATTTTCGTCTCTCGTCTCGTCTCGTCTCTCGTCTCGTCTCTCGTCTCGTCTCTCGTCTCGTCTCTCGTCTCTCGTCTCTCGTCTCTCTTCTCCTACTCTCCCCTAACCCTCATCTCCTCATCCTCTCCTCCTCATCCTCATCCTCTCTTCCACTCTTCCAACCTCTTGTCCTCCTCTCCTCCTCATCTCCTCCTCCTCTCCTCCCCCCCCCCCCCCCATAATCGTATGAGCCTTCCTCTTCTGGCTGTCCCAGATTCCTTAGGGCGCATATCCCTGACGCCTGCTGGGGCTTCTTCTTCCGGGCGGGCTATGCACGAAACACGCACGTATGGATGGACACACACCACATTCCCGTACTCCCCAGTAACACCCTCAAAGAAGACCCTCTGGCATGGGACCCTCGATTCCGCTGTCGTCCTCCCTTCCCCCCCCCTACTTCTCCACCCTCCACTGGGACGCACGACACTAGGCCAACGCCATACGAAGAAAATACCTTGCTAGCGTTCAGGTAGGTACGGGTGCGATAGGTCAACGGGGGTCAGACGTCGGTCCCTCTCCCGCACGTCTGACTTGGATCAGGGCCTACCTGGTTGCAGCCTAGCTTGGGCCATGACTACCAGGTCGATCCGCAACATCCACTGCATAGTACCAGGCCGTCCTGCCTACAGGTACTACAGAGTACTTCTATGCGATTTGCCCCCCCCCCCCCCCCAGGATCTCTTCCTTTCTTTTTCGACGTGTCTTGCACTTTGCTGTTGCCCATGGTACCTGGCTTCTCATCAGGAGGGTGGGATCACCTTGACTTTTCACCCTTCACCCCCCCCCCCCCATCCCCCCTTCCTCTTCAACCCCAAACCCAGTCTCTGCACTAGTTTCACGTATATCCCGTTGCTTTCCCCCAGAAGAACAACAGCTGCCGGAGTCCAGATCGTCCCCCCCCCCCCTTCTTCCCCCCCTGCCCACTTTTGCCCATCTACGAGTACATAGTAGTATTGATTCTCTAGCATTTCCTTTTTGGGTCTTCATTTGTACATCTTCCCGCTCGACGTCTTCCTTGCCGTAAGCCAAGCCCCGTCCGCCCCCGAGCACACGTACTAGCCCGTTATACAAAAGACTGTCATCTGCCATCCCCGTCCCACACCTGCCTCTCCTGCCTCTCTTCTTCCTCTCTCCTCCTCCTTTATATTGCCTCTCCCCGTCCCCGACCCTGTCTCCTCTCGCACCCGGCCAGCACGCCACGAGCCACGAGCCGCCACCACCACCACCACCCTCGTGGCCACCTCTCTCTATATATATATGTCCGCTCTCTCGGATGCCACCCAAGCCTTTCCTCCCGTCTCTTCTCTCCCACTCCTAGTTCCTGGTTATGGAACAGAGCCCTCTGGATACTGAAAAGCGCCGTATTCAAGACCACCACCCGAAGATGTCTCTCCTCGCCATGCCTGCCCCGTCTCTCCCCCACGCCTCGTTCCGCCGGGGCCTGCCCTGGGACTCGGACGCCCGGCCGGCCTCTTCTGACTTTGCCACGCTCTCGCGGCCGCGCATGGACCTGGAGCAGATCGCCCTGCCGTCCATCCGCCAGGCCATCCCCGAGCTGCAGCTGCGCCTCACCGACAGCCAGTCCGGGCCCGTGGCCGTGGCCAGAACGGCCGTCGCCCCGGCCGGGCCGCCCTCGATGCCCTCGCCCAACGCCGCCAGCACGCCCGAGTACGTCCACTCGCCCTCCAGCTCCTACAAGCGCCAGCGCCTCTCCGCCCACGGCGACGACCGCGCCGAGAGGTTCAGCCAGGTCCCCCGCCTGTGTCCCGTGCCTCCCCATCTGGACCGCCCGCGAGGCTCTGCCGCCGGCACCTCCCCGACTCTGGGGCCGCTCCGCTCGGCCACCTCGGCCTCGGCCTCGCCCCCGATCTCCTCGGCCTCCTCGGCCACCGCCGGCAACGCCGTCGACGGCTGGTCCGCCAGCCGGCTGAACGGCGCCAGCGACTCCCGCTATCTCTCGTTTGGCCACCGCGAGCCCGACCGGCCGGTCGAGCGTCTCCTCGAGAGCGGTGCCGCCGCCGGCAGCTGCAGCTCCAGCAGCAGCTCCAGCACAAACAACAACAACAACAGCAGCAGCCACCACAGCAGCAGCGCCGGCAGCGGCACGCCCACCAGACACGGCCTCCCCGGCCTTCCCCAGCTCCGTTTCGACCGCGATCCCGCCCCCCTGTCCCAGCTTCGCCCGGGCTACTCGGGCGACGGCTACTCGTCCGGCCCTGCTGCCGGCAACGACGGCGGCTACCGCTACCAGCAGCCCTGCCACAGCCCGACTGGTCCCGCCGGCAGCAGCATCAGCAGCAGCTATGGCGCGGCCACCTACCAGCACCACCCGTCTCGGATGCAGTCGCTCTCCCTCGGATCCATCCGCGGCTTCGACCGCGCCGCCTTCCCGTCGTCCAGCAGCAGCAGCGGCAGCGGCCTCAACGGCCTCAACGGCCTCAACGGCGGCAACGGCATGCGCTACGGCCATCACCACGCCACGTCTCCCACGGGCTACCATCGCGAGTACGTGCCTGTCGGCGAGTTTGGCAGCCTCGGCCTCGTCGGCGGCAGCAGCAGCCTGGTCGCCGGCGCCAGCGCCAATGCCGGAGGCGGCAGCGGTGCCGGCGACACGAAGCAGCGCAAGAGACGAGGCAATCTGCCCAAGGAGACGACCGACAAGCTGCGCGCGTGGTTCGTCGCCCACCTGAACCATCCGTACCCGTCCGAGGACGAGAAGCAGGAGCTGATGCGCCAGACGGGACTCCAGATGAGTATGTTTCATCGTGTCTGCTTTCTTACGTCATGTTCTCTCTTCTCCATATTCTCTCTTACGTCCCATGTTCTCCTACGTCCATGTTCTCTCACTACGCCCACACTAACTCCCCAGACCAAATCTCAAACTGGTTCATCAATGCCCGCCGTCGCCAGCTGCCCGCCATGATCAACAACGCCCGCGTCGAGTCGGACGCAATGCTGTCCAGTCGCGGAAGCAGTGGAGGCGGAGGCGTCTCTGGCAGCCGAGGCGGCGGTGTCGGAAGCTATCCCGGCAGCAGTCATCACCACGGCAGCAGCAAGGTGATGCCCTCGACCGAGCACATGCTGTCGCCCGAGCGCTCGCTGGTGCCCCCGCCATCAGCCCTCTACGGCGTCGTGGCAGCCGAGCACCAGGTCAGCAAGCATGGCAGCCCGATGAGCGAAGACGACTACGACGACCTGGCACGGCACCGCGGCCACATAAAACGGGGCAGCGTCTAGATGCCCGAGATCCACTTGC
Organism: Grosmannia serpens; assembly: GCA_029299595.1. NCBI lineage: Eukaryota > Fungi > Ascomycota > Sordariomycetes > Ophiostomatales > Ophiostomataceae > Grosmannia > Grosmannia serpens. The sequence continues at coordinate 40,205 of JANSMH010000231.1, forward strand.
TGCGAATGCATGCCAGCAGACGGCAGGAGAGCCGGAGAAGGGGTGAAGAACGAAAAGGACGAAGAAAAAAAAAGAAGAAAAAAAAAGAGAAAAAAAAAAGAGCTACAATATGACTGAATGAAACGTTGCGATCACACAAAACACTCCAAAAATAGGAAAGGTCACAAGCATCGGGGTTCGGGGGCCAAGGAGGAACCGGGGATTTTGGCTACGGGTTACCACGACTAGGGAGGGTTCATTAGAGACACGGAAAGGGGTTTGACTGGCTTTCACTAATCCTGCTTTGCTTCTACGGCGTTCTGTGCACTTCAAGAGGGTGCTATATTTCAGGTATTCACCTTGTCCCATACGAATAACGAGACCACAACCAAAATGATTCAACCGGTAGAAATGGATGGGCGGTCAAGGGGGGATGGGAAAAGAAAAGAAACCAGATAAAAGGGGGGGGGTGGGTGCAGAGAGGCTCAAAGACAGCACCTGAACGGTGTATATAGTATATATATATACATTACATATATATACATTACATATATTATCTTACATACATTAGGGAGCTCTTGCTGAAATGGATGCGTCAAAATTGCCTGTGCCCAATAGTGTGGTGCTTTCTTCTTCCGCGTTCCTCAACAGCAGCCGAGATCTGCAGGCCGTCTAATGTTCTGCTGTCTACTGTGCTTGTTGTTAGCGGCCATGCTGTATCTCGCAAGCCGTCCCTCGCTGCCTGGCGTCCCAGACGAGTGGCCACCGCCTTCTGCATGCATGGCTGCCGATCCGAATGACATCCCTGAAACTCTGGTCTGCCAGAGGTTCTGTGCATGGAAGACAGGCTGTGTTCATGGCTGCCAGCAAAGTGTATTCGTGTCTTTGTGTAGTTGAGTCTTTGAATTTCGAGTGGGTTTGGGCGTCTTCAGGCTCCGTTTCAGCCCGCCCACTCGGACGAAAAAGGAAATGGGCCTCCCACACTGCAGTCGATTCCTCCTGCTTCCAATCGCGGATGACGCCGCCGTTCACATGTTCACGCCCCCCCCCCCCCCCCCCCCCCCCCCCCCCCCCCCCCCCCCCCCCCCCCCCCCCCCTCCCTCCCCCTCCCCTCCCTCCCACCTCCCACCCCCTCCCTCCCC
>JANSMH010000232.1:0-41272 GCA_029299595.1 Grosmannia serpens
CACGACGAACAACGCAAAACACACAGCACCACGAAGCACCAAACAACGACGACCAAAACAAAACAAACGAAATGCCCCGGAACACACGCGGGCGGGGGGGGGGGGGGGGGGGGGGGGCAGGCCGCCTTCAATCTGCCTGAAACCGAGCTGGGCGGGTAGTGCTGTCAGAAAAGACGGCGTGGCGAAGCACCGATGTCTGCATATTATGGACCGTCGTTGTTTGTGATGAAAACCCGGGCTCTGTCAGAGGGCAATTAAATAAAAATAAAAATAAAAGCCAAAAAAGAAGAGGAAGAGGAAGAAGAAAGAAAGCGGGCAAGGCAGCCTGGATGGACGCACAGGCAGGATTGGGGACGAAGAGCCGGCGATCCTTCTCGTCGTATTTCTTCCTATCCTCTGCCTTCATCTCGTCCCCTTTGTTTCTTTTTCTGGCTGGCATGTGCGAGCATTACGGTCTCGTATTTTTGTTTCCCTTTCATTTCTCGGGACCACAAGGACCCAGCCCGCTCGGCTCTGGTATGCCTCTCTTAATTTATTTCCATATTGCTATATCGATACGATGTACGAGTATTGGCTTGTTGGTCCTTTTTTTTGGTCCCCCGTAAATACAGGTGGCCGGGCTGCCCTACGGGCTGACAGCAACTCTTTGTCCAGGTCGTTAGCGGATAGTCGATGCAATCTTGGCGAGAGGCTCCAGCCTCACGCCCACCCACGCACACCACTGAGTACATTGCCAACTTGCCGTGGTGTTGTGCACGGCGCAAAGATACCATGTACGAGTACTCGTGCAATTGCGTGCGTGTCCACAATGGCCCGGTCGACGACGGACCGGTCTGTATGTTTCGTTTCGAGAGAGCTCCCCATTGGGAGTGGCAAGCTAACATCCGATAGTTGCGACCTCTGCGCGGGATCCTCCAATGCTACCACCCGCACCCTGCCCTCACTTACATGCCGCCATGTACGACGAGTACACAACAACACACAGGCCTTGCTGTTTCGGGGCGCCCATGCCGTTCGCAGCCTGGCGTGCCAAGTGCCGTTCGATAGTCTGAACGAGACCTGCCTTGACGCTTTGTCTCTGACCCGGGCCTAACCCGGCCTGTGCAGCGACGATCCGGCCCAGGCATTTCGCCCGGTCAGGTTGCCAATCGGAAGACTCGCCGCGTCAGAGAGAGAGAGAGAGAGAGCGAGAGAGAGCGCGCGCGCGCGCGCTGTGTGCACCTGTCTGTCAGCGCGAGCAGAGGGACATAGCAGAGGCAAATCCTTTCGTCGGCGATCGACGCTGCCGTCAGCCCAATCTGTTGGCAGCTCACGTAGGGGGAAACGGATGGATTGCGCCACCAACGATGGAGCGGTTGGCACCTCGGCACCGAGGGACGGCGGCGCTGCCCGGCGATGAAGAACCCAGAGAGGACAAGGGGGACTTTGGCCATGGCGGCAGCAAAGTACCGGGCAGCGGTCTGGCCAGCCAGAGCGACAAGGATACAAGAGGCCATGCTCCGGCGACCACGTATTGCACGGCTCTGGCCGGTGGACGGTTGTATTCGCCCGCGTGCTATCATGATAGCAAATGGCCAGATCTGTGAGACAGGAGCTCTCCCTGCTTTGGCCGCTCTTTCGGCTGTCCCTTTTTCCCTTCTTTTCTTTTTCTTCGGCTGGCTGGGGATGGGGCGTCCATCCGTCTCGTATCTGCTCGTCTGTCTTCCTTCTGTCCTCTGTCTCCTCTGCCTGTCTCCGCCGTCTCCGTCTGCTTTCTTTTTCGCGCCCCTCTCCTTTCCTCGCAGGCGATAGGAGAGACGGAGACCTGTCTTCCCACTGCCGCTTCTTCCTTTTTGGGCACCCTTGCACGTGGACGGAGACACAAGTGCTGCCTCGCGATATTTTATTGCCCGCGCTGTGAGACAACGAGGGAAGACGACGGGAATGTGCTGTGCTCCGTACAAAGGGCAGAGTGATACAGTAGGAGCCTGTTCCAATGGCTGCCATTGGGCCCTTTGGCTTCTCTCAATACGATGTAGTACCCGGAGCCACCAATGCCGTAATCCAGCAACACCCTGCTATCTGGTTTTGTTTTTCTCTCCCTTCTCGTGTCTCGTGCCTGCATCGACTTTTATCGCGTCTTCCAACGCCGTCAATGATGGCCGCCTTGGCAGGCGGACTGTCGCCGACCGCTGGTCTGTTCTTTGTCGGGCCTGTCAGCAAAAAGAGCACCCCTCCCTCCCCCCTCTACCTCCCCTCTTCCTGCTTACCCGACTCTGGCGTTCCTTGCTTCTAGGGGCTTCGATCGGGGTGCCTGTGAGCACGACTGATCTGGATGCCGCGGAAACGGATAAGCCGGCGAAGCTCGGAATCTGCGCATGCAACTGGCTCTCCCACACGATTGCTTCTTTCTGGGCCGCTGCCGTTGCCGTTCCTGGCTGGCCAGCCGCCACGCACTCTTCGGCCGTTCGAGGGACATGCAGCTCTCTGCGAAGGAGCAGGCGAGAATCGGGAGAAAAGAAAGCGCCGAAGACGGCAGCAAAGAATTGGGACGATGTGAACGTGGCCGGCTACAGAGCCAGGATGGTAAGCTATCTTCCCTGTTGGACACGGTGAATACGAGCGGTGCTTTCCTGCCACCTCCCGGCTATCTCTCGGTCCCGAAGACAAGGAGGAAAAATGTGAGCTGTGTGCAGGGAGGACTCTGGGCAGAGCGACAAAGATACGAGGGTCAGGTAGCAGCCAGGAGTGCCGCATGCGGTCGAGCTTCTCATCCCCCCCCCCCCCCCCCACCCATGCACGAGCAAGAGGTACGTGCATGGTACCCTCGTCTTGGCTGCTACCTCCGGCTGACAAACGAGCTAAGAAACTGATGATTCTGGGGAAGCGAACATGCTGGTGAAAAAGAGACGGAAGATAGGGCAAAGCTGCTGGGCCCGAAGCGCCTTCCAACATATCAACATATCAACATAGGGAGCAGTGTCATTGTGGTGGGTTTTGTTCAACCTCGATGGCTAAAATTGGATCCTCAGCAGTTAAAAATAGACCGAGAAAAGGCGAGGGACGACGGGTGACTGGGTGACGGAAGCCCAAGAGAAAAAAAAGGAAAATCTTCATCTCTGGCGATGACCTGCTTTCCTGGCGTCAGCACGAGGAATCCTGCAAGGCCACAGCCTGTGCCGCAGCATCAGACGGCCGCCGTGCTCTGCCGAGCGAGGAATCCTGGCAAGGCGCAACGGCTCTTTCGGCTGGCGCAGGAATACATGTAAGATTGATTCACACCTTTCCGAGACTCTAGGCAGCAGACGAGGCCCGGCCATGCACATGTATTCTTCATCGATGCCGAGTTGTAATTGACCGAGACGTGCATGGAACCAGGCGCCACATCCCTGCACCTTCTCGTCACTAGGCCTGATAGCGGGCGTCGACTGCTGATGTCGAAGCCCGCCGCCACTCCATTGGCTGCGCCGCCCCGTCCACTCTCCCCTCCTTCGGTGCAGGATGGACACGTAGGCCGTCAGCTTGCCTCGTAGGTTCAACACGTTTCCAATTGCGGATCACTTGATCCAAGAGGCGGTACAGTCGGTGAGCGCCTGTTTTCCCGCCTCTTTGCTGCGGAAAAGCAGACATCAGGCCGGCCCTGCTCGCCAACGCTGTAATATACCGCTCTCCCGTATCCTGTGTCCTTCCCGGTATTCCCTATCCCCGTAGCCCTCGCAGTGATCCTACGCTAGGGAGGAGTGAGCAGAGCGCATCCATCTATCCTGTGCCTGCTGAGGGCCGGGATACCCTGACCTCAACCTGCGGTGGAAAGAAGAAGGCAGAACAGCCCTGTGGAAGGCAGTGGCAGATGCCGGGCCAAAAAAAAATTGCTTTCCAATGTCTCTGGTTTGAGACGGAGCAAATAATACACGCCAGTATCGGTCTGTTTGGTCTGGATCTGGTCGGGGACGTTTCAGATATGTTCTGTTCTGGCCACGAAGACACCCAAGCGGGCAGCTTCAGATCGGAAAAGCGACAGGTCTGGTTCCCTGTTGAGGACGCTGTGGTCAATATCCCTCTCACGACGACCAGGCATCCTTGGCAATGATACGGCATGGCATGGTGCACTTCTCTGCCCTCTCGCTGCTCCAATGCGCCTCGGACGATGCACGGCCGTTGTCGAATGCCAACAGCATACGGGCTCCAGCTTTCTCTGTCTCTTGTCCGGGCTTCCTCCTCGAAAAAACTGGGCTTGCTCTTGCGTTCTCGGCCAGCTGTTAGATCCGTCGGATCCCCGACGTGGCCCATGCAGTCTCAAAGCAACATGCCATCGCTCTCGTCAGGACCACGAGATGGGACCAAAAGCCAAGCATGGAATTGGAAAGAGAGTATGGAAAAAACATGTGAGTCTGGTTACATGCCAGAGATAGATGCACCGCGGCTCCTTTGCCGTCAATAGTCTGTCCTGCCTGCATTATGGCCGCGGCATGACGGCATGGAGACGGTGTCCTTATCCTTGCTCTTTCCATTCTTGCCTTGTTCTCGTTCTATGCCTAGCCGCTCGAAGTAATGTGTGTTAGCCGCGCGGCTCAGTTGCATTGCGTAGCGACTTGGCCTCTTCCAGCACTACGCATGAGTCTTATATGGCAGCATGCATTGGATGTGCATATACAAGAGTGCCAGCATATCGTCCATACACTTTTCTAACAAGCATGGTGTTTGCAAATTCCCCAGTACAAACAAGGGAGCCGCCACCAAAGGACCACGATGGACTCCGTCTGGAGAAGTCCAGCAGAAGATGTCCATAATTCTCGCTAGTCCCGGGCGTCCTACATGATGACTCGGCCTAGAACCAAACTGCTTACGAGAGATCAGCATAATTGCCTCTGTCGTGGGAGACAATCTCATGGCAAAAACGCAAAGTGAGCTTTGTGAAACAGCTGTAGTAGATTGTGTGCCCAGACATACTACTGCGTCTGTCACGGCATTCGTGGTTGGCAGGATTTCATCCTTCCAGTGTACAGGTGCACACACCTTTCAATCCTTCCAATCTTAGACCAAGTTTAAAGCTTCTTGAATTGCACCGAATTCGTTGTATTCTGCATGTATCTCTCCTTCCCAAGCTAGAGACAAAGCGAAACCTCATGGTTGCTGTGTGGCCTTGAGGTCCGTGAGCAGTCTTTGACACATGAGGGCTTGGGGTGCATTATTCTCGTTCTTATTGAGGAATCCAATCCCCATTTAGATATATTGCTTACACGAAAAAGCTAAAGATGGCTACAGGTTTCATCTCGTGATCAGAACACAAGATTGGGAATGGATCGCAAAGTGAGACAGAATTTGAGCCAAAAAGGAATACGGAATTCGAGCGAGGACTTTCCAGGCAAGGTGATTTAGGCATCACCGAGACTTCAGTCAGCAGTGGGAGGGAGAGGAAGCCATTGCAGAATTTCTGGCCGCCAACGCGTCAAGTTGTGCCGGGAAATTCGTGTCCATTGATCGTACGGTGAAGGTGCGGGTTGGATGATAAAAAAGAATAGCCTGCGGCCACGAGTGCTTACAAGTCCAATTATTTCCATTTTGAGAGCTTCGCTTACACGACGAGGTCGTATCCCACGTCTAATCCCGTGTTTATGTCTCGTCTCTTCTGATATACCTGTCGGATAAAGGGCCGCACTTCTCCATCGAACAGTTCTTTCGGCACCGACGCTTGTCCAAACATGTGTAATTTAGAAATGTGCCGCTGTCGATCCACCGCCCGAAATAAACAATGGGCTAGATGAGTTAGCCTCAGCATAAGGAAGACCAAACTGCGATAGTTTCTACATCCAAAGGGGAAGGGATGCGGCAGCCAGGCACATGCCTGAAATACATGCTGAAGACGCCAGGGGAAAACGGCACAGATATGCTTTGTCGGATACATCCTCTTTTCTCTTCCCTTTCCCTTCATGTCGCTGGCTAGCAGCCAAGTCCAGAACGAGTCCAGTTATTTTAACGAGTTAACATTCCGTCAGTCTAGACTCCAGTCTGCATCCCCAGTCTTGCCTGTGGTGTGATGCAGCTTTCTGGTCTGGCCTGAGTCTTGTCCCTCACCCACTTGTCCTTATTTGTGTCAGACCCACTCGCTTTCATATCGACAACGCGTCCTGCTTCGGTACCGAAGTCCGCTCTCACAGCCTGCCTGCCGAGTCCTGGCACCGCAGTAATGCAAACAGCCCCTTTCCAACAGCAAACTTGTGATGAAGAACTCGGAAGTGCGCCAACTGATGTTGCAATCCCACTAGATGCAGAGCTCTACTAGCTCATATCCGAAAGGGCCGTTTTTCCTTTTTTCCCCTGTGCATTGGCTCCTCCCTAAAGTGCTGCACGGGGAATCGTGTAAATCATTGCCATCCTCGTGCCCGAGATATGCAATGGACCTATTTTATCCGGGCACATGGCTGCGCCCAACCCTTCTCCGAGGGTGGTCCGTCATTGCGTACACGGATGAAGATGGGGAGGTGGGTATAAGAAGCTCTCTTCTCCTGTCCCCTCCCTCCCTGGCACACTGCCCCTTCTTTCCATAATATGGTCGACCTTGTCCAAGGCATATGAACCCAACAGACATACACATACCGGGAGGAGATGACGACAACAACCGAGAGGAATACTCCAAACTCGTCAGCAATAATACCATCCTGGATCTGGCAGGAACATGTGCTGTGCCAGATATCACGGGGGATCTCTCATTCATGAGGGATCGCAAGAGAGCTGTGCTGAGAGCTCCAAATGAGAAGAACCTCAAACGTCAAAGGCACTTGGGCCTGATGATATCAACCGGCTTACAACACCACCAGCACGGGGCCATCAGAATGAAAGGATCAACGACGAGAAACGTTAAAGGAGATATGGCATCATATCTACGCCCTCAAGGTGGACAGGAGGTCATCATTGTGCTCCAAGGAAGAGTAGCAAGAAAGAAGCGAGCGGGACAAGAGAGGAGATTCCCGACAACATCGAGTTTATTTCGTCAGTTGTCAACTACATCGACCAGACAGAGCGAGGAATGAGTCGGATGTTAAAATGACGATGCCCGCTTAGCCACAACTCCAGTCAACCGCCACCGACAGCTACCGATAAGAGGTTACCCCTGATAGCGAGCATGAAATCGCTTGAAGTTTCACGTGTCTTGCTTTATCACCATTTAGCCGGCGGCCAAGAGAGTGCAGAATAGGGCAAGAGGGCACTAAAAAAAGGACAGCACACCCTCTACCCTCCCACACAGACGTGCCAAGGCATGCCCTGCTGCTATATCCTCCGAGGCGTGTCGGATCTTGAACGACGGCATAGGACATGTTGGGTCGGGAAATCGCATCTTACATTGCATGCCTTCTATGACACACTATTGGCCTGCTTCGCCTCTCCCGTCTGCCCACTGAAACATTCTCCTGCTGCGGCTTACACTTACTGAAAGGGGTCATAAGCATTACTTTTCTGCAAGAACCTTCTGACGTGCAGATCAACACCGCCACATCCTTCCATGTGCCGCTGCCTTACCGTCTTTAGCTCAGACGCCGGCTTACTTCAGCACGGGTTTTTGTCTGCTTCAACTCGGCTGTGCATGATCAGCGTGTGCCGTTCAGCAGGATCTACACCATCAAGAGGCTTAGAATGCTCGGACATTCCCCAACAGAGTGAACATGGTGCTTATGAAGGAGAGACATGGGGGCAAGTGTCAGAGCGGGAAGTCGGCATTTGCAATCTGCCGGTAGTCAAAAAGGTTAAAATATGCATTTCTAGGAGCAGGAAGGCGAAGCACTCGTAAGCCGTTGAGCCGTCTCCGTAGTTGGGGGCGTCTGGTACACGTAGTCTTCACACCTCGCTCGGCGCCTACACCCCTCTTGCCAAGTTCTCACGACAGAAATGCAGGCAACGGGAGGAAGACTATTCCAGGACATGTGGCCTGTCATCTGCGTCCTTTTTGTCTACTTCTCTCAGCCGATCGACGAGCTTTTCTCTGAGAAAATCGCTCAGCCCGAGTCTGCACAGCAGTTAGCTTCCCGAGGGTGAGTCGCGCCAAGCATCTGAGTGTGATGCATACATTCCCTCATTCGTGAGTATCCGATACGTCCCGGAGGACTGGAAGCTGTCGAGCAAGGTCCCAGTGCGGTCCACCTCGACGCTGCCGAGAATGTCCTCAGGCCTGCCAGGGTTGTCAGTGTCCATTCGTTGTACTCGCCACTCCTCCCAACAGTGCTGTGACACAAGAACGTACCATGCTATTCTCCCGTAGTCGGGGGGGTTCCTCAGCTGGAGGGCCTGTCAGTGCCTTGATCATGCCCTGGAACGATGGGCTGCTACCATCGGCACTCACGTCGCTTAGGTGTACCCAACCGCCTAGTCCACCGCCTCCAGCACCTCCTTGGTGGCTATAGAGCAGAAAGGAAACAGGTCCGTGTCAGCCAGGCTGGGTTTCCTAGCCGGGAGCTATGCATGACTCAACGTACGATACTCCTTTGGTGGCGCCGCTTCCAGTACCAGCACCGAATATAGAGCCTCCTGTGGCCGCAAAGGCCAGCGCCTGAGACTTTAGGCCGTCGTCATGGCGTGCATTCTCGCGGAGGGTGTCGTTCAGGACGGACAGGAACCGGGGGTTGGCCGTGAAGGAGCGGGGCGTAGGCGGCAGCTCGGTGGTCGTGCCGATCGACGCTGCAGACGAAGGCGGGCTCACGTCGAGATAGCTGAGCAGGTATGAAGGTGGTAGTGTCGCCAGCCGGAAGACTTTCTGCAAGCGAGCAACGGTCAGGAGCCCTGTAAGTTGGCGTGGGCGCAGACAACGTATGTGGGGAACTCACAATGTGAGGATTTGTAGACAGCACGCTGATAGTTCGTACAGAGCGCCCAGCGGACGGTGGCAGCCGTGGTCTTGGGACGAGCCGGAAGAGAGACATGGCTTCGAAGCCTCTCTGGACAGGTGCCGTCACAAATGTCGCCAATTGACGCTGGAGCTCAGAATTAGCGATGGAAGAGGGGCAGATGGTGCGGGCGGTGTGGCTGTGGCCAACAGCCAATGCACTAAACGCGCTGTGACGCGGGTTCTGCCAGACAGGTCGCGTTTGGCGACGCGTTCGGCCATTAAAGCGATTCCCAAAATTCCGAGCACGCAGCCAGCAATATCGGAGGGGCCAACACAAGAGGCACATTGACCGCCCGACCTGTGCAAACGACTCGACAGGGCTTGCCGGAACCGACTCGTGCCATTGCCATTGCCATCATGACGGCCGAGGCCCCGTCTGCGGCGAAGCTGAGCCCGCGAAAGCAGCGGCAGAGCAAACCGCTGTCAGACACGTTTTTTGGTGGCAGAGGCATCGGCGGGACGCCGTCGGCAGGGCCGCCGTCGTCGCAGCTGCTGTCGTCGTCGCCGGCCTTTGCCACGCCTCTGCATCCGATCCGGCCGTTCAAGCCGCATGGAGCGACGACGGCGGGCGGCAACAGCGGGGCGGCAGCCAAGCCCACGATTCTCCCGATCCTCCTGCCGCCGGCGACGCTGCGTCCGCTTGCCTTCCGCACGTTTACCAAGAAGCACAGCCTGACGCTGACGGCGTCGGCGCTGCAGGAGCTCGCGGCTTTTATCGGGCGGCACTGCGGGTCGGGGTGGCGGGAGGAGGGCCTGGCCGAGCGGGTGCTGGAGGAGACGGCCAAGAGCTGGAAGAACCGCAACTGCGGCTTCATCGTCGACGGTGCCAGCGCCGAGCTGAAGGACATTCTCAAGTCGCTGGCGGGCAACATGAGCGGCGGCCGGGTCGTCCACGGCGGATCGGGTGGCAGCGGCAGCGGCAGCGGCAGCGGCAACAACATGCACAATGGCGTGGCCATCCGCGGGATTGTCCGGCAGGACAGCCTGCGGCTGGACGCGTCGCACGAGGCGGAAATCACGAGCACGAGGCTGGGGCTGCGGCCGGCGGTGCACGGCGGCCGGCCGGCGTTGCTGGCGCGGGAAGACAGCCAAGCGAGCACGGGCATGGGCGGCGGGGCGGAAGCGGACGACGACGACGACGACGTGGACGACGTGGACGGCGACGGCCTGGCCGACCCGCGGCGGTGGCTGCAGGTGATTGGGGCCTTTGACCAGCCGCGCATGCGGTACAACACGACGAAGAAGCATTTTGAAAGGTGAGAGGAGGTTCCGGGCGGTTCCGGGCGGTTCCGGTTTCTAATGCGGCGCCAGGGAGGCTTCGAAACCGTCGCTGCTGCCCGACATCAGCCAGAAGACGGGCGTGTTCCGCAACCGGTTCAACGTGATCCACCAGCGGCTCCTCCGCAACGACATGTTCCAGAGCTCGGCGGTGGCGGAGGCGCGGGCGGTGGCGACGCTGCAGCGGTCGTCATCGTCGTCGTTGTCGTCGTCGGTGGCGCAGGCGCACCGGATCACGCCGGTGGCCAACCTGCTGGGCCGGCACGGGACGCACCACATGCTGCTGGGCATGCTCGTGGTGCTGCCGACGGGCAGCCTGTCGATCTGCGACCTGTCGGCGTCGATCACGCTGGACCTGAGCAGCGCGGTGGCGATCCCGGAAGACTCGGCGTGGTTCGCGCCGGGCATGATCGTGCTGGTGGACGGGGTGTACGAGGAGGAGGAGGAGTCGGTGGGCCGGGGCCTGAACGGGGCGACGGGCGTGGGCGGCACCATCGGCGGGCGGTTCCAGGCCTTTTTCATGGGCCAGCCGCCGAGCGAGAAGAGGCGGGTGTCGCTGGGGATCAGCGGGCCGGACGGCGGGCAGGACCACACCATTGGCGGGGGCTTTGGCTGGATCGACTTTCTGGGCGTCGGCAGCCAGCGCGCCGTCGGAGCACGCATGCGGAGGCTGGAGCAGCGGCTCCTGCAGCGGCGGCAGCAGCAGCACGACCGGCGACGGCGGCAGGAGGAGACGGAGAGGCGGACGCAGCAGACGACCCAGACGCAGATGCAGACCGAGACCCGGCAGACGACACAGACCGAGACCCAGCAGACGACACAGACCGAGACCCAGCAGACGACCCCGACCCAGACCCAGAATCAGACGTCTTCCGAGACGGCCCGCCAGCCGGCCGGACGACACCGGGTGGTGGTCCTCGGCGAGGTGAACCTGGACCAGCCGCACACGCTGCAGGCGCTGAAGAAGATCCTGGGGCTGTACGCGTCCGAGGCCGAGGGGTCGACGCCGGTGGCGTTTGTGCTGGCGGGCAACTTCACGGAGCACGCGGTGATGGCGCGCGGCGGCAGCGGCGGCAGCATCGAATACAAGGAGTACTTTGACGCGCTGGCATCGACGCTGGCCGACTACCCGGGCCTGCTGCAGTCGGCGACGTTTGTGTTTGTGCCGGGCGACAACGACGGCTGGGTGTCGTCGTTTGCCGGCGGCGCCGCCGTGCCGCTGCCGCGAAAACCGGTGCCGGACCTGTTTACGTCGCGCGTGCGCCGCGCCTTTGCGGCCGCCAACGCCGACGCCGGCCTGGCCGACGGCCGCGGCGGCGCCGCCGTGTGGACGACGAATCCCAGCCGGCTGACGCTGTTCGGGCCCAGCCACGAGCTCGTGCTCTTCCGGGACGACCTCTCCGGCCGTCTGCGGCGCACGGCCGTGCGCCTGGCCTCCAAGACCGCCGAGCCGACGACCGAGCCGACCGCCGAGCCGACCGCCGAGCCGATGGACGTGGACGCCCACAAGGACGGCCCCGGCCCCGGCCTCGGCCTCTCTACGGGCCCCCCCCTCCCCCACGACCTCCACACCGCCCGCAAGCTGGTCAAGACGGTGCTCGACCAGGGCTACCTGGCGCCGTTCCGCCAGCCGGTCCGGCCGGTGCACTGGGACTTTGCCGGCGCCCTGCACCTGTACCCGCTGCCGACGGCCATGGTGCTCGTCGACACCACGGCGCCGCCCTTTTGCGTCACCTACGAGGGCTGCCACGTCATGAACCCGGGCAGCCTGCTGGTCGCCGGCCGTCGCGGCACCGCCCGCTGGGTCGAGTACGAGATCGGCCGCGTCGGCAGCCTGCGCGAGTGCTCCTTCTGATGGAAGCATGTGTCTAGTCGCTGGTCTCGTTCTTTCTTGCTCTTTCCTAGCTCTGGCTTTCTTGTACCTTCAGCTTCGGCTCTCTATGGGCTCTTACGACCGGAACGACTCTTCATGCCCGCATCATGCAAGTGGAACCTTGCTGCACGATGACAGAAAACGTAAAAACCTGACAGCCCTCCGGCCCACTACCATGTAAGCGAGTACTCCTATTCGTACACGGCCTTTCCCGACTGTGGCTGGTTGTGGCTTGGGCGCCCAGTCAGCCTAGGCTCCCCTGACCCCTGTAAAGCTGCCCCGCAGTGGCCACAGGAACAAAAAAAGGCCACCATCCCCAAAGAACGCAAAACACAAGCTATTAATTCGCGGTCCGTCTGTCAGAGAAAGGGCCATTCGTCTCAACGCGCGGCCGCTACCGTGTCCGGATAGCTCAACAGCAACCCGGGCCTGCTCCTCTGTCCGTCCCCCTTTCTCCCGCGGAACCCCCGGTGCCAGGACGAGTCGACGCGGCTCCTCGGCTCTGTTCTTGTCTCTCGTCTCTTCCTTTCCGACCTTGCCCAGCAGATCTCGCACAGCAGCTCTCTGCTTCTCTGCCTCCGTCGGCTTCCGTCTGCTCCCGTCAACTCGCCTGGGCTCCCCGTCAGCTCCCGTCGGCTCCCATCGGCTCCCATCTTGGCCAAGTCGTGCTCCCTGCACCGCTTTACCGCCGGGCCAGACGTCTGCTCTCTGACCGCCCCGTTCCGGGTCCCAATACGACAACGCTACCCACAACGTGTTCGCAGCAGCATGGCCACAAACTAGCGGGCTTATCTGTCGCCATCCGTCTTTGTCTCCTGGACCGTCCGATCGCCTTCACACGACCGCCTCGCGACCCTTCCCGTCCCCTCCCGATTGCGCTGCGCGCCGAGTCCCTGAAGCCATGGCCGGCATCGAGCAGCTCGAAATACACAGCAAGGTAGGGCCGACGACGCGACGACCGAGACGCGTTGTCCTTGCGCTAACGCGTCTAGTCGTACATTGTGCGCTGGGCCAAGGTCGAAGAAGGCCACACCATCTCGTGGAGCGTCCAGCCGCACAAGAAGTCCATGTACGTCGGAGGCCTTTTTTCCTTTTCGTCTTGCGTGCTGCACGGTTTCTAACAGAGATCCCCCCTTTTGCCCCCCCCCCACAGCAACTTTGGCATTGTGAAGCACCCCGGCACCGGCGGCACCAACCTGACGACGTTCCAGTCCGACCTCGATGACAGCAGCAGCATCCTCCTGGGCGACGGCACGCCCGAGGCCAAGGCCGGGCTCTTCACCAAGAACAGCACGGCGCCGGAGCAGCTGCGCAAGAAGGGCTTCAAGCTGATCAAGTGGCACGGCAAGTGCGACGCCGACAAGGTGTCTGTCGGCACGTACGACGTGCAGCCGGGCGAGGGCGGCATGTTCGGCCTCGTCTTCGACAACACCTTTTCCAAGCAGACGTCCAAGAACGCCACCTTTGTCCTCCTGACCTACCCGACCGACACGCCGCCACAGGTCACGCAGCGACTGCCCAACCTCCAGGCCCCCGCGAATGCCACCGGCAGCATGACGAGCCTGGCCTGCAACGCCAGCTCGCGGCTGGCCGCCGCGTCCGAGTCCGTCGACAGCCTCGGCAGCCACAACGCGGTGCCCAACAGCATCGCCGCCAGCAGCGCCATCAGCACCGCCCAGCCCGGCTCGTCGGCCGGTGCCGGCGGTGCTGCTAGTGCCGGCGGTGCTGGTGGTGCTCCCGGTGCTCCCGGTGCTTCCGGTGCTGCCGGTGCTGCCGGTGCTGTCGGTGCTGCCGGTGCTGCTGCCCACAACCAGGCCGGGCCGGCCAACTACCACGTCGGCACGCTCATGAAGCGGCGGCGGAAGAAGGGCCAAGGCTACGCCCGGCGCTTCTTCTCGCTCGACTACGCGACCTGCACGCTCTCGTACTACTACAACCGCAACTCGTCGGCGCTACGCGGCGCCATCCCGCTCAGCCTGGCCGCCATTGCGGCCGACGAGCGGCGCCGCGAGATCACCATCGACTCGGGCGCCGAGGTGTGGCACCTCAAGGCCTCCAACGTCAAGGAGTTTACCGACTGGGGCCACGCGCTGGAGCGGGCCAGCCGGATCGCCCGCAGCCTGGAGCACGTCCGGACGGCCGAGTCGCACAGGCCGGCGAATGCAAAGTCGCCCGCGACGGCGCCGCAGCAGCTGCTGCAGGAGAACAACCGCGAGTGGCAGCAGGTGGAGGCGCTGGTCAGCCGCGTGGTGGGCACGCGCGACGCCCTCCGGCGTCTGGTCAAGAGCACGGCCGCGCAGCAGCACCTGAACCAGATGCACGCGCCGCTCCAGCATCTGGCTCCGCAGCCTACGCTCTCGGAAGACGCCGACGAGGTGCTCCCGTCCCCGCCGGGACCACAGACGGGGTCGCAGTCGGGCGACCGCAAGCCGTTCTGGAGGCGCAAGTCGTCTGCGCCACCGCCGATGGCGCCGATGGCGCCGCAGGCCCTCCAGCAGTCCGTTCCCACGTCGGCCGGGGCGTCTTCGGTGGGGTCGAACGGCAAGGCCACGGGGGGACACGAGGAGGAGTCGCTGCAGGGGCACTGCCAGGCGATCCTCGACGACCTGGACTCGGTGGTGTCCGAGTTCACCAAGCTGCTGGCGACCAGCAAGCAGCGACGCACATCGGCCGTAATCGCCGTGGAGAGCGGGGTGGCAGCGACGGCAGCCGCGGCAGCAGCAGCAGCAGCAGCAGCGGCGGGTGGTGGTGGTGTTGGCGGTGGTGGCGGTGGTGGTGGTGGTGGTGGTGACGGCAACCCGCGCAGGAGTCTCGACTCGACGGCGTCGGAGGAGTTCTTTGACGCGGCCGAGGGCGAGCTGGAGCGGCCACAGGTGCTGCGGATAGACGCGCACAGCGAGGCGGAAGACACGCCGGGCACGGACGGCGAGGAGGCGTCGCTGCACGACGAGTCGTCGGTGTCGTCGGTGGAGGGCGAGGACGAATACGAGGGCGCGGGGGCGGGCGGCGGCGACGGCGCGGAGAGCCTGTTCCCGGCGAAGCCCAAGTCGCTGACGCCGCTGCCGGTGACGGAGGCGGTGCGGCGGCGGACGACGATCCCGCGGTCGACGGTGCTGCCGCCGAGCCTGATTGCGTTTGTGCGCAAGAACGTGGGCAAGGACCTGTCGACGATCTCGATGCCGGCGTCGGCCAACGAGCCGCTGTCGATGCTGCAGCGCGTGGCCGAGCAGCTCGAGTACGCGCAGCTGCTGGACGCGGCGGCGACCAAGAAGCGGCCGGAGGAGCGGCTGCTGTACATGGCGGCGTTTGCGGTGTCGCAGTTCTCGGGGGGGCGGGTCAAGGAGCGGGCGATCCGCAAGCCGTGGAACCCGCTGCTGGGCGAGACGTTTGAGCTGGTGCGGACGGAGGCGGACGTGCCGGGGGGGCTGCGGCTGCTGGTGGAAAAGGTGAGCCACCGGCCGGTGCGGCTGGTGATGCAGGCGGACGCGGCGGCGTGGTCGTTTGCGCAGGCGCCGGCGCCGTCGCAGAAGTTCTGGGGCAAGAGCGCGGAGATCGTGACGGAGGGCCGGGTGCGGGTGGTGCTGCGGCTGGCGGACGGCGGCGAGGAGCGGTACTCGTGGACGCTGGCGACGGTGTTCCTGCGCAACGTGGTGGTGGGCGAGAAGTACGTGGAGCCGGTGGGCACGATGCACGTGGTCAACGACGGCACGGGGGCCAAGGCGGCGATCGAGTTCCGGTCCAAGGGCATGTTTGGCGGGCGCGGCGAGGACGTGCAGATCGACGCGCTGGACGCGGCCGGCGCGCGCACGGGGCTGTCGCTGACGGGCACGTGGACGCAGGCGCTGCGGCTGGTCGAGGCGGGCGGCGGGTCCGGGACGGAGATCTGGCGGGTCGGCCCGCTGGTCGACGACGCCGCCCACGTCTACGGCCTCACGCGCTTTGCCGCCACGCTCAACGAGATCACGGCCGTCGACCGCGGCCGCATGGCGCCGACGGACACGCGGCTGCGGCCGGACCAGCGCCTGGCCGAGGAGGGCAGCCTGGACGAGGCCGAGGAGTGGAAGACGCGGCTCGAGGAGGCCCAGCGCGCGCGGCGCCGCCAGGTCGAGGAGCGCGGCGAGGAGCACCACCCGCGCTGGTTCGTCAAGGTGGCCACCGGCCCCGACGGCGACGAGGTGTGGCGCCTCCGCGGCGGCAAGGACGGCTACTGGGAGGAGCGTGCGCGCGGCGTGTGGACCGGCGTCGACGACATCTTTTCGGGGTGAGCGGAGGGGGGCGTGTTGTGAGCGTTGAGCGTTGAGAGTTGAGTGTCGTTGTCGTTGTCGTCCTCGTCGTCGTCCTCGTCGTCGTCGTTGTCGTCCTCGTCCTCGTCCTCCTCCTGCTGTGCATATTTCTCACTTAGTCACACTCATGTTGTCTGTAGCCTGTTTATCTGTGTGTTTATTCCTCGTTTCTGAATGTTCCCTTGACGGGAGGAAAGAAGCGGCCCGGCCCTCTCTCTCTGCACAAACAGGCTCATCCACCTGCTCACGGCCGCATGATCGACTGCATCGGCACGCCCCAGTACCAGCCGGCCACAAACATGGCGCCGACGCTCATGCTAAAGGCCATCAGGAAGTTGACGTCGTTGTTGTCCAGCAGGTCCCAGCCGTTCTCGGCCACGCGGCTGGGCCGGTAGTTGCCAAAGCTGGGCCGCCGGTGCTTGTTGTGCGCGTCGTAGCGTTCCAGGACGGGCACCTCGGCCGGCTCGCTCTCGTCCACGGCAGACCCGGGCGTCGTCGCCGCCGTCGCCGCCGCGTCGCCCAGCGAGCCGTGCAGGTGCATGTGCGGCTGCTCCTCGACGAGCACGCGCTCGCCGCCGCCGCCCTCGACGATCTTGCCGGACCGCACGTCGCGCACCGACCGCTGCAGCAGGCCGCCGAGGACCGAGTCGACGACGCTGCCGAGCAGGCCCCAGACGGCCAGGCCCAGCATCAGCAGGCGGCGCTCCGGGACCGTCCAGGCGGCCGCGGCCGCCGTCGCCGGCGAGGCCGCCCGGCCGCCCAGCAGGACGGGGTTCGTCTCGGCCGAGCACACGGGCAGGAACACCATGGCGGCCGCCACCACCACCATGGACCCCAGCAGGCCCGCGGCCAGGCCGCCGAGCGTCACGCCGCCGTTGGTGCCGCGCGGCACCCGGCGCAGCCGCAGCGACGTGATGAGCCGCGGCGTCTCGCCCGACAGGATGCCCAGCTCGCTCGAGAACGTGTCCGCGGCCACGCAGGCGTAGTTGGCAATGATGCCCACCACCAGCAGATCGCCGCCCCACGCGTAGCAGAGGGACCCCACGTCGCTCGCCGCAAGCACCCCCGCGCGGTCGGCGTCGTCGCGCAGATCGACAATGGCCTGCTTGCGCAGGTGGAGCTGGTAGGCGTGCATCAGCGTGAAGACGGACGCCACGAGCGAGTTGGCAAACACTGCGACGGGTCAGCGCGGGGCCGCGTCTCGGCTTGCTGGGGAGCCGCCGGTGCCGATGCTGCTGCTGCTGCTGCTGCTGCTCCTACTGATCCAGCCAGCCACACTCACCTTGCACGTGTGTCCGCGGCTCGCTGGCGCCGTCGGCCGAGGGCCCGTCGGCCGGAATCGTCAGCTGGGCCTTGACCTTCTCCTTGACCTGTGGCGCGGCCGCAGGGCCCCGTTAGCAGCTGCCCGCACAACACAAAACACCCCCCCCCCCCCCCCCCCTACGCGCATGCCGACAGCGGTCCCCTTACATGCGTAGCCCTCGTCCCGGCCAGGAAGAAGACGCCCAGCAGCACAAAGGGCAGATTCCACGGATGGACCGCGTGGGCGACGGCCGTCAGGACCGCGGCGACGATGCCCGCGGGCGTGAGGCTCTTCTTGCTGTAGCTGCGATACAGCAGCGCCAGCGTGGCCGGCACTGCGATGGTGGCCTTCATTTCGGGGTTGCGTCGCCGTTTGTTGTGCGTCGCGTGTGCGAGGTGCGAGTGTCCGAGTGTCCGATTCTGCTTTTTGCTTGTCGCTTTTCGCTTTTCGCTTTTCGCTTTTCCCGCTCGGCTGCGCAGAGTTTATCTTTTGGACAGCTGGCAGGACCAGCCAACACAACTGCTGTAAAGGGAAGGAGCTGGGGGTAGAACACGTTACTGCCGCAAGAGGAAGCTAACATGGACCCCCCCTTCCCGCCCGGCGTCAGCCACAGCGGCCCACTCATTCTAACGATGAATTAATCCCTACGGAGTAATAGAGCATCGCTTTTGCGCCTCCCAGGCTCAGCATTCCATATCGCCTCCATCTTGCACGACAGGCTGTATCACCACCGCAGTGGCAAAATACGGGGCCAACGCCGTGTCGCTCTTGTCGCCCCGTCCCCACCCCGTCGCCCTCTGCACAATTGCACACCGCAGCGCTTCTACAGCACGCCCGAAGACGCGTCGCAAGCCTGTGCTTTAGCGCGTCATCGCGACAGCCTCGCAGCCCATCGCATCCAGCCTTTTCTGTCGCCACCATGGGCAAGAACGATCGCAAGCGCGCGCGCGACGACGGCGGCGCCGGCGATGCGAAGCTCGCGAAAAACGCTCCCAGCGCCGACATCGCCTCGGCAAAGACGGCCCGGAAAGCGCGCGGCCCATCCGCCGAGCTGACCCAGGGCCAAGACGGCGAGGGAAACGCCTACTGGGAGGTGTGTATCGGGAAGGATAATACCGTCTGTGGCTTCTGGCTTCTGCCTGGTGTCTGGCTGACTCGTGCTGCAGCTGTCCAAGACGAGGCGGGTAGGGATCTCGCACTTTAAGAACAACACCCTGGTTAATATCCGGGAGTACTACGAGAGTGCGGGCCAGATGCGCCCTGGCAAAAAGGTGAGATGGACGCCACGGCCGGAGGGCTTTCTAGCTCGCATTCGCATGCTGACGCGCACAAACAGGGAATCTCCTTGACCCTCGACCAGTTCAACATGTTCATGAAGGCAATCCCGCACATCAAGGCCGCGCTGCAAGACGACGGAGTCGATACGGGCGCTGCCGAGGAGAAGCCGGACGAGGGCGAGGCGGCTGTTGCCGGCCCGTCGGCGACCAAGAAGAAGAAGGCGTCTGAAAAAGCAAACATCGATGCCACCTCGGACGAGGACTCTGGCTAGCTGTGTGGACATGCTCAAGGAGGAGAAGGAGGATATGACGCAATACCCACGCTTCTGTTCCAGAGGCCTATCTTGTTGCCACTTCGGACTGCATCTGCTCCGCTTGGCACAGCACACTAATGTGCGTGATACGATAGAGGCACGGCCTCGTCCACTTGCACGTCGGAAAACACTGCCTGCTCCCCCCGTGCCGTCCAGTCAAATCCCGTAGAGATAATCGCGAGTAAGGCCGAGGCGAGGTTTTTCCATCGCGCTGCCCGTTCGCTAATGCTCTGGCCTTACGTCAGTAACCAGAGCTAAGGCCGGAGAAAGTGGAGGGGTGGAAATACGACCCCAGGCTAGGAAAGCCGTTGCGGCATCGTCGGCAACGGCCCTGTGTCGTACTCCGTATAAAGGGCTGCATTGCCGTCTGCCTCCTCCCGGCCGCAGTCGTGCCCTCCGCCGCCACGCCCACGATGAAGTCCAACGCTCCCACCCTGTTCCCCAACGAAAAGGTCGCCGCCAAGGTCATCGAGTATGCCGCCGCCCAGTCCGACAGCCTGCCCGAGCCGCTGCTCAAGTACCACGCCTACATCCTGCGGCTGGAGCAGGCCGACCTGACCATCTCCCCGTTCCAGGCCCAGACCCTCAGCTTCCTGGCCAAGACGGCCGGCACCAAGCGCGGTACGTCTCCGCATGGCCGCGCCTGCGCGCTGGCCGCGTGCCGTGGATGCTGCTGCCGCTGACACCCGCCAATGCAGTCCTGGAGATTGGCGTCTTCCGCGGCTTCTCCTCCATGGTCTGGTCCCACGCCGTCGGCCCCGGCGGCCTGGTCACCGGCCTGGAGCTGAGCGAAAAGTACGCCGAGTATGCCCGGCTGGGCTTTGCCGAGGTGGGCGTGAAGAACGCCCAGGTCCTTGTCGGCGACGCCCTGAAGACGTATGTTCCTGTTGCCCTCTTCCTCTGCTCCTCTGGTGACAAAAGCTGAGACGCGACGGCCAGTCTCGCGGACCTCGACCCGGACGAGCCGTACGACCTCGTCTTTATCGACGCGCAGAAGACGGGCTACCCCGCCTACCTCCAGACCATCCTGGACAAGTCCGCGCCGGACGCGCCGCGCCGCCTGCTGCGCAAGGGCGGCCTCATCGTGGCCGACAATGCGCTGCGGCGCGGCCTCGTCGCCGACTACAGCGCCGAGAACCCGGCTGCCGTAAAGGCGGCCCACCTGATTGCCGCGTCGATCGACGGCAAGAACGAGGACGTCGAGGCCCTCAGGGCCCTGGACGCCTTCAACACGGCGCTGCGGCAGAGCAGCCGCATCGACTCGCTGCTGGTGCCGCTCTTTGACGGCATCGCCCTCGGCCGTCTGGAAGACTAGTTCGCGCCCGGGACAGGACGCAAAAGGCAGGGAGGGCCGACAGAGATCTCTGGCCACAGAATACCAATACACCGTGTTTTCGCAGCCCACCGCAGCCCACCGCAGCCCGTAGAAAGACCTAGAGGCGGTCGCACTGCTTTCGGCCGGCCCGAACAGGCTTGTCGGCTGCTTACGTTTATTGCCGTCTTTGCATGTCGCCCTCTGCAGAAGACGCCTGCGCTGAACAATATATTGAATCTGGCAAAACGCCACCCAACAGAGGGTCCATGCTCTGATTTGTGCATAGTAGAAGCCAGACGCCCTCCAGTAGCCACCCGGATCCCACGTCATCGGGAGAGGGGGGGGGGGGGGGGACACACCGGAAGGAACAGACGCACACACCGCACATCCTCTGGCGCCACTCTGGCCAGGCGCGCCGTTGACACGACAATACAACACGAGACACACACATGAGCAGAGATGTCACTGGCTCCCCTACGGCGCGGGCACCAGGCGGTCTACCTGTCCAACGGGACAACATGGCAGCACCTGTATGACGGGGTCGTGTCAGCGCTGACAGCCGTCTCGGTCGGTTGTCCTTGGTGGCGGCCCTACATAGTAGCGAGAGGGTTGGGCGCAGGAGCTGAAGATGCACGAGCATGCTCCGTACCGACCGAGCAGTCTATTTTCGGAGGCGCAAATGCCCCACAGAATGGTGCACACACACTCCGTGCCGGAGGACATACGTTCTCCTGCTGATCTACCGCGCGGGAGAATGCTCCCCTTGGGGCCGTCCTGTTGCAGCTGCACGGCCAAAAGTAAGTTTACCTCAAGCGCTGCCACCGGAGAGTTGTGGTCACACCCGGACCAGCTTCTGACGGTGCATCCGCAAATCGTGGAATGTGGAGGCGGTCAACCTGTGAAACGGCGTGCCTGTTGAGATAAGACGGCTGCCGGGCTTCGCAGCGATAGGCGTTGATGAATCGCGAGACACCTGTGCGGTGTGCACCATGCATCCTACTATGTATCTTACTATGTATCTTACTATGAATATGCCGCCCTTTCTGCGGGCAGACATGGGGGCACACAAAACACCGCTCAAAGAACGAAATGGTGCCTGACGGCTGAGCATCTTAAGATGCGCATTTCGTACGGTACGCGTACTAGACCGGACCAAGTCCGGCTCGGCTTCCGCCAAGGGGTATGTGCTATACCATGTACTATAATAAGTTCATGGCCCCATTGGCCTGGGGTGTCCACCGCCAAAGATACGGTACGGGAGTATCGTTGGCCTGTCGCATGGTCTCGATACGACACAAGAGTTGCAGTGGTTTCGGGTGTGGAGAAAACACAGACCCCCCCCCCGGGTGCAAGACCCATGTTAAGATACGAGCACGAAAGTGCCCACAGTCCCTTCGATGTTCTACATATGAGATACATTGCAATATACCGTGTTCGGTTCGGAAGGAATTTGGATCAACGGTTTGAAACGGGCGAAAAAAGGGACAATGTGTGAAAAACAACCCGAAATGATTCTCTCCATGAGGCTAAATCGCAACTAGCCACGAACGGCACTCGCATTGCCTATCGCTGTCTCCGTGTCTACGCGACAGCACGTGGGCAGACAGAACAAGATTCCTGCAATTATGAAACCTGCAAATTCCACAGCCAATCGCAACCCACCCCCGGTTACATCGAAGCGTCCTTGCCTGTGGCAGAATTAGCATGCGAATGCGCCAGAAGGGGGAGTGGCATGCACGTCGAAGCTAATCATCCAAGTTCAGGACGGCCGGACTCTGAAAAGGCAAAGTGGGGGCTGTTTTCAATACACCACCCAAAGTGGCTGTCGGCACTACGACGTAAACGACTCGTATCTTTCGCTCTGATGGAAAAGGATCCAGCTACGGACAATACTATGTAAGATACGATACGCATCCACGAACACACGCCGAACCGGCTTGCTCGGGGCACTGGCACATGTTCCTGGCCCTGCCTCGGCCGTGGCGAGGGCGGCCTTATTATATGATAGGCAGGCCCAATCGCCTGGGAGAGGGAAAAAAAGATAAGAAAAATGTCGAACAAGTTGGAGACTATCCAGATGCCGCCAACGCCAGCCGGGACCATAGAGTAGCGCGCACGGTTGCCAACTGTGCTCGGCCGCATACATGGCACGATGCGATGGCATGCCATATCCAACGGCAGACGGCCACAGCGCCGCGTTGGCGGTCCCTAGACACGGGTGCCGGAAGACGAACATGGGTGCAGGCCGACCAACCAACCTGCTGACGGCCTGCTGGCGGTCTGCGCTGCGGCACGGCAACAAACTCGTCATGCTATGCGTGGCCATTTCCGCCGGGGTGGATATTGTCTGTGCAGACTTGGTGGAGGTGACGCTCAGGCTCGACCCAAGAAGAGCGAGGCCAGCAGACGGCAATATCGAGGCTCGAGTGTCTGCCGGTAAGTGCTCCGTACGGCCACTCGTACATAGTACCGTGTGCTATGCTCCCGGGTGCTACCAGAAGGACCACTTCCAGAAGAACACACGACGTCCTGCTTTAATTAGCCCCCAACGACATCGCCAAGCCCCCCTCTGCTCGTACGAGAGCAGAGGAAGCAACGTCCAGCTTTGCGGCCGGCAACAAGAACAGCCCTAAGAGAGACTAACCGCTATTATACTCCGTAGAACATAACCGACCCGGCCGCCCTGTTTGACACAAGCGTTGGTGTACGCCATCAGTCCGCTGGCAGTAGCGCTTGTAGACGTGCGTTTCGCCTACGAGCAAGCCCTGGCAGAGAGCTCAGAGTATTCGTGTCGCATCTCGGCGGCATCCTCCGTATCTTGCGTGCTTCGCGCCCGGGACGGCGAAATGCAGTGACAGAGACCGCCCCCCCCCCCCCCTTCTGCCCGCTACTATGTAAGATAATTGCTCTCGCTCTGCCTCTTCCCGTTTGGGGGCTT
Source organism: Grosmannia serpens (assembly GCA_029299595.1). Taxonomy (NCBI): domain Eukaryota; kingdom Fungi; phylum Ascomycota; class Sordariomycetes; order Ophiostomatales; family Ophiostomataceae; genus Grosmannia; species Grosmannia serpens. The sequence goes on from JANSMH010000232.1 coordinate 23,439, forward strand.
CCCCTGCCTTAGCGGCCTGGATTTCTCCTCTTTCCTAAAAACGGGGCCAGGGTGCCCTTGTAGTCCCTCAACTTGGCCTGTGCTTCTATTTTTTTTTCTTCTCAGGACCTCGCCTGGCACTGTTAGCGTCCCCGTACTTTTAATGCCCAGCATCCTGAACGGAAAAGCCCAGGACCCGCGCTAGCCTATTCTACACGCTCCCTCCGTAACCCATGGACAGCTTTGACAGGCCCCCCTCGCTCGTGCCCTCCGCGTTGGCTCAATTGCCCCATTTGCATCCCACCCCCCTTTTTTTTTTCCCAATCGCCACAACATCGCCTGGCAGCCCTTCTCTACATAGTACTCCGAACACCAGACACCCAACCCCCCTCCCCGGCGTCGATCGCCGTTGACGTTCGCTGGTATCTTGCGTCTCAGGTACATGCGAAGCAGGGCAAAGTCCCTCTGTCTCCACTGCCTACGAGCTCGTATGCCAGCTCTCGTCCTCGGTACCAGCTCAGAAATATACCTACTATTACTCCGTACTTACCAGCATCCTGGAACTCTGAGTGCACTTCTCCTTTACCTCCTGTTGTTTCTTTCTTTCCTCCCCCCTTTGACACCCTTTCTTTTCCCCTCCAAAGATTCAACTTTCCTGGATTTCGTTTCGTCTTCTACCACCCAGTGCGTGCTCGCTTGGGGTTTTTTTCTTCTTCTTCTTCTCCACCCCTTTTCCCATCCCTCGGTCCTATTTTCATATCTCGGTGTGATCGATATTCTTGTCCAAAGCCACTTGCCGATCAAAGTCAAGATCGTCAGCCCTCTTGTTCAGCTGCGTCTACGGGTACAACTCCTCGTACGAGCACAGGCTCACGTCCCGACATTCGCTCCTCCATCTTCCCGCCGTCTCGCCTCCCGCCAGGAACGCCCTGTCCGCTTCCAAAAGCCACTGCAAACGCTCTGCAACAAAAAGCCACACTACGTCGACCTGACCCTTTCCTTTTTGTCTAGACCATATATGTAATGTGAGTCAATGTCTTAGGAGGGATCACACCCGCTACCTACCCAGTCTGCCGCTTGCCGGCCAGCGGGCTTTTGACGCATTTCTACCCTTGCATGCCTTTTTCTGCCTTCCCATTGCCCTTCCGTCTCCTGTGGTAGCTTGATCAACCATTGCACAAACCAAACGCTAGAGGTGTCGTGACCCCGTCACCTGCATCCTGTCGAGGAACCAAAGGGGTACATAGGATAGCGAGCAAATTCAGAGAGAGCTGGGCCCCCAACACGTTTGCCAACAAGAGACAAAGAGCGCGCAACGCATATCCATGGATGACGTCCCAAAATCAAGCACCGAAACCGAATGCAGACGAGAGACACAGCCTCCTGTCGGATGGTAGATACATGCATGCATGCACATACATTCACACGCATGCAACTGCCCCATCGACCTGGCCGTTGCTCTGTCGCATTGCAGCTTAGCCCCTCCGAGCGCGTTTCCCTTGTCGACCCTTTCAGACTTTTCTCCGTCCTCGGCCGGCTACACGCTCTTTGGCCCTCTCTCTCTATTATGGTAGCTTTCGGTCGACGTCGGCTGCCCTCCACCCTCAAAGCTGCTCGTCCCTTGTGGATCATACGCCCTTCCTTTCCCCATCATTTTCGCAGTCTCGCTGTTTTTCATTCTGCCCGTATTAATAAAGAGCCACTAATCGCATGCAGCCTCTCCCGCTCCACGCCCTCCTCTGCCCTCTCCACACCAAGCCGGCGGGAAAAGAAGAAAAGAGAAAGTAAACGAAGACACGACAGAGCCTTTTCTTGTGGTTCCATTACCCTGTACGTGCGCCCAATCTCCCACTGCCGTCCTTCCAGGAAGCGTCATTATTTGCTTGCATTTGTGCGACTATGCTCTCGCATTTTTTGCCTTGCCATCCAATCCATCATCTCCGAGCCGCAAGCCACCTCCGGCCTATTGCAGATCACCGCGCGCCGTCCTACCCCTACCATCGTCTTGCTCGGCGGACCTGACTGACCAGCTTGCAGCGCGGCGCCAAATCCTGGCAATTTCAAGAGCAGGGCATTAGGAAAGGCATAGCGGGCGACCCCATAACAGACACTGGAGAAGACGACACCGATCGACTGGAGCAGCAAAGGCCACGAGAGCAGGGTCAGGCAGCCAAACGGCTGACCGGGTGAACACCGCTCCACAACCATCCACTTGCTCTCGGCACCCTCCTCTTGCTCTTCACTCCCTTGTGGGACGAACATTATAAAGCAAAATGGCCCATTCTTCCACCGAGGCGGGCGCATCCCAACCTGCCTCCGGCCTCGTCTCTCCTCAACACAGAATTAGATCACGAACGCATAGCATCTCCAGTGACCGGCCATCCACCGTCGGTTACGGCTTGATGTCGCCACCCATTTCCGTCTCTCCCGAGGCGGCCTTCATTGCTGCCTCGGCCGCCTCCCAGATCGTCACAAACGACCACGACAGCCATGCCAACACCTGGTACGATGAGCATGGCATCGAGCCGTCGGCCGAGACCGCGATTGTGTCCAATGCAGCGCTGCAGCTCGTCAACAACTTCCTTGACCAACTTCTCTTCAACTTCCTCTCTCTGTCCCGATCGACGTCCCTCGCGGCTCTGCGCCCGGCTGTTACCGAGGTCCTCAAGCCGAAGCTTGCGAAAGATGCCATCAACCAGGCCGACGAAGAACTACGAGAGTATCTCGGAGGCGGCGATGACGACGACATGCTCCAGCCACATCGGCCCAGCTCTGCAAACGACTGGGATATCGAGCTGGTCTGGAAGCGCACACGTCTTCGCTGCATGGTCTATTCGTCGCTGGGCGACTTGGAAGAGGAGGACGAGGACTTGTACATGGAGCAGGAGCAGCTAGATGCTGTCCATGACCCCACCAGCGAGACCGTGTCTCCAGCTGTGTCGATCTTCTTGACTTCGATTCTCGAATTTATGGGTGAGCAGGCTCTGATTTCAGCTGGCCAGGCTGCCTACCATCGCATGCGATTTATCTACGAGAAGGACCTCAGCGACCCGACCTCGCCGAGACCAGCGCCTGTCGCCAGCCGGATTACTGTTGAGGAGGTTGACATGGACCGCGTCGCATTTGACCGCACCATCGGACGCCTGTGGCGATCATGGAAGAAGAGGATAAGGTCACCCACAACTGATGCTCACCACGCCTTGCCCGGAGTATACGCGGATGACTCCGGCCGCCCATGCGTCCACTTTCGGCAGTACAGCCAAAATGCCACCGACGGTGTCTATGCCAAACGGTCGGTTTCCGAGCTGGCTGAGGCCGAAGGCACCGAGGGAGCTGAGGATCAGCCAAGGCAGCCGATACGAGAAGACGTCGAGAATGCAGTACATGCCATACAGGGACAGGCACCACGCCCGATGCAGCACACCGTGGCACCAAAGGCCGAAGGGGCTACGGCGTATCTGACAAACGAAGAATGGTTGAGCACAGCGATTTCTGTACCCCTGCCGATCGACGAGAAGGATATCGCCGAGATCCTCATTCCCGGCCTTGCCTACTACGGTGACGAAGAGGGCGATGGTGGTATGGATGGGGAGGCCAACATCCACAGCTGTAAGAAGGGCAGCAGACGGGGCGAAGATCGGCGGCCAAAGAGCCTCATGATACCGCCAAGTGCTAATACGGCCGGGCTGCCCACTCCTACTACATCCGAACCGCGCACACCTGAATTTCCTTCTCGGAAACGGGCAAACTCTCTGCCCACGCCCACAATATCGCCTTATCCATCTCCGCGGACGAAGCGGGTGAAAGCTGTTGAAGGCGGGTCTCCGGCCGCTACGGAAGAGGCTATCCAAGAGGCAGCAGACGCAGATGATGAGGAAGACTCCATCGCACCTGATAACAAACAGAAGCGCGACAGACTGGTCCGTCCGCTTGTCACTACTGTTATCGGTGCAGCCATAACCACAGCCTCGCCCGAGGCCGTTCCTATGGCCGACATGACGGCCGACGATTTGTCGGATACCGGCGATGAAATCGGCGAGGAAATCGGCGAGGAAATCGGCGAGGAAATCGACGAGGAGTTCGAAGAGTTCTCAGAGGAACCAGAGATTCTCACGTCTTCGCGCATTTCTATTTCTGGCCGCAGCAATTCTCCAACCACGTCCGATGTAGGGCGGCCACTGTCCATCTGCCCGGTGCTACCCCCTGGCTCGCCAAGCCCGCATTCGCCTCGAGTCATCGATGTTACTGGTCCTCGCAGCCCCGTCTCACGATCGCGGGGTGGCTCAATCGATGCACAAGACCCGTTGTCTCTGTCGCGCCCCAGCGACGTTTCGCGTGCCAGCAGCATCTCAACACCGCCTATTGCCGAAGAGCTTCACGAACCACACGACGTAGCCGTTGTGCCAAGGGCGTCCCACGTTGGCGCAAAGGTGCCGAGGACCTACAAAAGCGATTCCATATCTGAAGCCGAAGAAGGGACGAAAACTGGTACACAGAATGCAGCGGCCGTGACAGTTTCGACGCTGGACCTGCCGCAACAGCCAATTGGGGCGGTAATGTCTCAATCAATTACGCTCCAAGCTGTCCGGGACTCGGCTACCCGCCCAGGTGTCTACGCGTCTCCGATTTCGTCTCCGCTACATCCGTCGCCGCCTCCGATGTTGGACGGAGCCAAGACGAAGGTCACCATTCTGGGTCCATCTGCACCTTCTGGCAGTTTCTACTTTCACGATACGCAAGACGATCTTTTGGAGCCGGCAAGAGGGGAAACGAAGCCAGCCGCCATTCCTATGCCCGAACGAAGCGCGAAACGCGAGGCAGCCAAGACTGTTGCAACAGCTGTTGCAGCACCGGCGGCAGCTACTGCTACCAGCGTTGCCCAACACACTCGGCCCCCGCGAGAAATCCCCCCCCCTCTCAATGCTACAGAGCGTGGCTTGCCTACCATCGCCCAAGAACCAGACATGCCGGCTGAAGCGAGAACCGAAGGCCAAGCGCGAGCCCAGGCTCAAGTGCGTGCTCAGCCAGCGGCACAGACACAAGCAGCCGCTGCTCAGCCGAGTCAAGCGGCAGAACCTGCAGCATCGCCGGTGGGAAGCAAATTCAAGGCGAGACGAACATCCGAAGAAAGCACTGCCATACGGCCAGAGGATGTGGCCCGGAACTTTGAACAGCTCATTCAGAGCGATCAGACGATCCAGTACACTCTCACACCGGAGAACATGCGTGATATAGATGTGAGCTGCTTCATATTCTCGAGGCCCCGTCACGGTCGTCATATACGTGTAACTAACCACACACAACACTACAGGCAACGAGGCCTTCGTATGAAGGCGGCAGCTCTATACGGGCGAAGAGCAGGAGAAGCGAGGATACGCGCCAATTTGGCGAGCGGTCGCGGTCGTCGTCGGTAGCCACCAGCAAGCCGGCTGACATCCGACGATCGCCGTCCATCATTTCTCGGGCGACGGCAAATGAAGGCCATTCGGTCGAGCCGACGCCAAACGGAAGACTGAACGGCCCCGTGCCACGTCTGCCACACCATCTCTCGGCGTCGACGTCATCTGTGTCGTTGAAATCGCGTACAAACGGGCCACAGGCCCGAGAGGCGAGGGTGCCTCGAGAGTCTCTCGCCGATTTTGCCGAGTTTATTCGAGCTACCGGCCCGCCGGTCAGTGAAGGAGCCGGCCCGGCACTTCGCAAGGGCAGCGGCGTTGTTGGCGGAGGGTCGGTGTTCAGTGCTCCGCGCAACGTCAGCAGTCCAGCAAGTATGAGCAAAACCAGTCTCGGCAGAAAACTGTCCACGGCTGGATCTAGCCGCTCAAAGTATCAGGCGCGCGGCGCGACGGTGGATTACAAGGACGACAACTCTGATCTGATCGATTTCATCCGCCGCGGGCCTCCGGAGACGGCTGAGAACCCTCGGATTCCCCGAACAGTGGCTCCTTTCCGGACTCCTATGGACTCGGACCAGATGACAGGCGCGGCTGGCGGGCGGGCGGTCGACGCGACAATCTCCAGCCTCCGCTACAGCGCAGCATCGACCAACGTGACGGAGAGTTCGGTGGGCTCGTCTGTCGGCCTTCTCCGGAACAGGGCCTCCCCAGCTGTCGGCACGGACGGCAACAGCAACAAGTTTGACTCGCCGGAGGCGATGCCGAAGCGGAAGACGCGCCGTGTCAAAGACCCCTACGCAATCGACCTGAGCGACGAGGATGAAGAGGAACTTTATGCCAGCGTCGGGCGCGGCCCCAGGCCGGTGGTCAAGGAAGAGAGCCTGCTGGATTTCTTGAACAGCGTTCCGCCGCCACTAGAGCCCCCGCGACGACCGGAGACACGATCGCAGAAGCCGGCGCCGCGTAAGAAGGCGAGCACGTCGAGCCTGATGTCGCGGTTTGCCTGGGGCAGCAGCAGCAGCGGAGGCACAGGCAGTCGCGGGCTGTTCTCCAGCAGCGGTGGCGACGGAGGCTCGTTTATGAGCAGCAGGTCCGAGGCGCGATCGCTGAGCAGCCGTGCTGGGTCGGCCATCATGGGCCGCGGCCACGTTCCCATCCAGGCGCACATTCCGGCAAACGTGGACAAGTACGGCACAACGACGATGGTGTCCACTTCTTCGGTGGGAGTGAGCAGCAGCGGTGGCAACGGCGGTCTCGCCGGAAGTTCTGGACGGGTGGCCAGGAAGAAGTTTGAGCCGCGCGAGGCCCAAAACGTCCCCTCTGCTACGCAAGACCTGGCCGAGTTTTTCCGCAATTCCGGACCGGCGCAGTCGTTTCGGGGGTAAGGGTGCGTGACTCTCTTAACGCTTCCCAAGCTGCGATGCCAGCAAGTGGTGTTTTGTTTTGTTTTGTTTGTAAGCTACGTTGTTCCCTTCATTCCCGACATGGTTCCCGGATCGCCTTGCTTTTGCGACCAGCTCTCGATGGTATATACTGGGATATTGTGGCGTATCCAGCGCAAATGTGCACAAGAAGACGAAAAAAACGATTAGCATGTCACGGTAGAATGCCGGCAGAGAGTGTTTCTTTTTCTTTTGTAGATGCAGGGGGTGTTTCTTGCTATTATCACGCTGGCGCTTTTTCTAGCATCTCACGTCGTGGAAAGCCACGGACAGTTTTCTTTTTCGTCCTGTCTCATCTTCTTATACCTTTTTTCTTTTTCTTTGTACAGACTCCCTCAACGGGATATTTTGGAATGAGAGTCAGAGAGCGACTTGCGTCGGATTGATTAGTCCTTTTTTTTAATTTACTGGTGACTGTGATGTTTGCAATATGTCTAAGGCGTTGTCCTCGAGCTGTATCTCTTACGTAATGTTATGCGAGGATGGCCGACAAAACGGGTCTATTTGTTGCGCTGCTGACGTCATGTAACAGCGAGGCGATGGCCATTTACGCGACATTTGCTGCAGCACCCTGCCTAGATCGGGGAAAGGGTGATGTGATGCTGGCCAAGAGACCACCTCTCTCTGCACACGGAAGTTGTATTCATCTTTTGTCCGAGCAGGTTCACCGAAGCTCATCTGGCGTTTGCTGCCTTTGTGGCCGGCCTCGCGGACGACTACCTGCACGATGCGTGGCTCGTCGCCGTGGGACCAAAGCCAGATCATCCACGCCGAGGCGTCGGCGGGCTCTCGACCTGCTGGCTCTCGTCTGGTTTATCGTCTTCGGCGTGTCCCAAGTGCAAGGCCGACATGGCCTTCAGTTTCCCGTCATGCTTCGCGTCGGCCCTGCTGAACATCTTCGGGGCCCACGGCCAAAGCGCTGGGTCGGCAGAGCTGCAGCACCGCCGTGGGACCGCGGTTGCCGCTCGCACGTGTAGACGGGTTGGCGCGGATGAGGAGATGTCCAGTGCCGTTGACGCGATGGCGTGGCGTGCTTCAGTTGGGCTTACTAAGCAGCGCGGCTCCGTCTCCGATTTGATGCATTTGATGATACTAGAGCTTCCGAGCTTTTGCAAGCTCCTGTTCTCTGCTTACTGTTGGGCAGACTGCGGGACCGGAGGTAGCCGTACACAGGCCAGATGTAGTTGCTACCCTCGTCCGCTGCAAATTTGGCTGCTCGGGGGATACGGCCATGACCTGCTGCCTGCCTCCTGCGACGTTGCCAATGTTCCCCTCTTTGGAGAAGTGCTAGGCCCAACAGCTTGCTATCCTGCTGATCGCGCTTTGTCTCGATGTTCCTTGGGCAGAGCGGCCATGTCATGCATGATGGAGAGGGGAAGTTTCGCCACCAGAGGCTCCCTGACCTCGTTGCGGTTTCAGCTGGGCTCAACACCAGCTTTGCTGGCAAGGATCGGCGCCAACGGCGGCTCATGACGAAACGGGCTGTGCTTGATCGCGATCACGCCTTGTCGTAATTGTCTTTGGTTCTAGACAATGCAGCAGATCGATCATGACGACACGGCGACGGCTTTGTCGATGACAAGCGAGGGTGGTTGAGCTGGTCGGAGGCCTTTCTGCATGACGACACCCGTCTCTTCTGGATATATAAAGGGAGGATAGGAGGCCCCATCTTTGGAGGGTACAACCCTGTATCAGCATCTTCCGAGCTCGACACACCAAAAGAAGCAACGACTCACTCTTCCAACTCGTCCAACCCCCAGCCGTCAAACATGTCTTCTCTCGTGAACAAGATCAAGGAGGCCGTCTCCGACAAGGGCAACGACGGCAGCGGCAGCAACGACCGCTACGACAACAACAGCAAGAACAGCGCGTCGCGCTCGTCGCAGCCGCGCACGGATGTCGGCAGCGGTGGCTTTGACGGCGGACGCCAGGGTGCTGGAGGGGGGCTGAGCACGCGGGACCGCCATGGCGACGCCGGCGACTCGGCGCCGACCCGGACGGGCCAGGACAGCAACGACAGCTACACGTACGGCGACTCTGACACCGCGGGCGGCCGTGGTGGCAACACGGGCCGGACTTCGGGCCTCGGCTCCGGTGGCGGCCAGGGCTCGTCCTTTGGCGGCGGCGACAGCCAGCAGGACGACCCGTACAACAATAGCGGCAGCGGCAGCCTCGGCGGCCGCGTCAAGGACGCCACGCAGCAGTACGGCGGCAACACCGGCGGCAGTGGCCGGACTGCTGGTGGCCGTGGCGGCGCCGGAAACACCGGCGGCGACAACGATCCCAGCTACTAGTATGTGGGTGAGTAATTTTTCCGGTACAACAAGCCCTCTTTTTCTCTCTCGCAGGACCGGGACAGTCTGCTGATGCGGCACAGCAACTCCGCCCGCTCTGGCCCTGCCTCTGGCCCGCTCGACCCCACAGACGCCGCCCATGTGCCTCCTTCTGTGCTGAGGAAGCATCTGGGCGATCCGTCGATTGCGCACGGAGACCACGGCCACGACCGGGCGTGGCGCAACAGCTCCAACACGCAACAGGAGTCGTTCCGGGGGATCTGAGGTCGGGGGGGGGCAGGAAGGAGGGAGATGGCACAGTGTACCCATATCGGTAGCCAATAAATCGTATCTCATCCGAGGCTGGACTGCCAACGTGACGTCAATGAGGCTGCGGGCTCTTTGTGTGTTGTTACCATTCCCATCACGTGACACGTGTAGCTCTTATCTTATCGACCCCGCGACGGGGTCAACACCCAGCTCGTCGCAGCCTTGGCCGTCTGTCCTGTTTCCCCCCGTGCACGACCCCCGGCAAGGCGCCTTGCGTTCGCCAGAGCCCTATTTATAGCCCCCTTCTGTCCTGCGTCCTCTGCCCCCTTTTTTTTCCCGTGTCTGCACCGCCGGCAACTCCCTGAACGTGCAATGGGCCGACGCCATGCGGCAATAGACTCGCACGCTTAGCTTCCCCCCCCGAGGAGATTGCGACGAGAAGCCGAAGCCGGGCGCAGACCTTTGCCTCTTTTTTGTGTTCCCGCCCTACGTCGTCATGGCCTCTCTGCCGGCGCGACGGTCGGCCAAGAGTCCGAGGAGCCGCCCATCGCCGTCGGCCGCCGCGCCCACGACGACGACGTCGACGACGATGACGACGACCTCTGGCCCGTCGCTCTCTCGGATCCTGTGGCGACGTCGAGTGCCGCTGCTCATCGCCCACGCCTCGCTCGGCGGCTTCGCCTCAGATGGTCGAGACGGCCCCGACGGCCCCGACGGCCAGAGCTCGCCGCCGTCGTCGCCGCCGTCGCCGCCCCTCGTCTTTGCCGCCTCCGTCCCCCGCTTCGGCTATCTGGCCCAGCTGCTGCCGCGGCTGTCGGCTTTTTTCGGCCGCCCCTGCTCGAGCTTCCACTACGACGACGTGCCGCTGCGCAACCTGCCGCTGGGCCTGCTGATGGACCTCTACCTGCCGCCGGCAACGGCCGTGGCCGACGGCGACGATGGGGCGCCGCCGGGGGACATTCTGCCGGCCAGCCGCCCCCCCCGCCGCCGTCTGCCCTGGCGGCTCGTCGTGGCCGACGGCGAGGCCTGGCACCTCGGCGACACCTTTCTCAACGGCGCTAAGGAGGCCGACTACGTGCGCTACGGCAGCGCCAAGCAGATCATGAGCCTGTCCAAGGCCAACACGGAGGCCCTGTGGGAGTCTGTGCAGGACAGTACGTGCTTGGGTTTGCGGGTTTGCGATCTTTCTTTCTTTTTCTTCTTTTTTTATTTATTTATTTATTTATTTCTTCCCTTCTTCTTTCTTTCTTTCTTTCTTTCTTTCCTCTTTTTTCTTCTTTCTTTCTTTCTGTCTTCTCTTCTTCTTTCCTTCTTCTCTTCTTCTTTCCTTTCCCCCCCCTTCTTTTCCCCCTTCTTGTACCACCTCGCTAACCCTCAGACGACTACGCCACCTTCTCCCGTGTCAACAACCTGCTGCTCAACGCCCCAGCCCCCCTGAAGCATATCCCCCTGCGCATCTACATTCCCTCGACCGCACCGCCGAAGCCGTCGGCCGGGCCGGCCGAGACGCCTCTCTATGTCCCCGGATCCTACAAGATCATGCAGCCCCTGGTGGCGCCTCGCACCGGCAACCGTACGTTGGCTCCCAATCCTCTCCTCATCTTCTCCTCATCTTCTCTTCTCACTCTCTCCCCCAGGCCAACCGCAAACCTTGGGCTCTGCCCTGCGCAGCCTTCTTCCGCTGCTGTTTCCGAGCAGCCGCGATCCCGTGCTGGCCAACGTGGTCCTGCACGGAGCCCCGGTGCCGTTCAACACCCCGATCGAGGAGCTGATGCGCGAGGCCGCCTACCCGGACGGCTGGCTGTCCCTCGTCGTCGTGCTCCTATAGAACATATCTCTCTGTGGACGTCATGCCGGGCGGCTGGTCCGGCCGATTCGATGCGAGACGAGAAAGCCCACAGATGCATTTTCTTCTGTTGCAAACCACCACTCTGAGCATAAACTGCTTTTTCATATTGCAAAATAACAGCTGAACCGCCTTCCCCTCCGAGTGCACAACAGAGGCTTCCATGCTCGCTCCAGGTATATGTATACTATGCCATCACAGTATATAGGAAATGGATGGTCCACCGCTCCAAAACGCTCCTCACTCGTACAGTCGCCGCGAGTCTCTTGCCAGACCAACCGCCTCCCCAGACAACAAGCCGCAATATAAAGACATGGCCGAATACAAAGAAATGCCCGCAATGCCCGCCACCATGTCGATGCTCGCAACAACACGCAGAATGTACGCTAAACCAGAGAAACAACCGACAGAGAAGCCAAAAGAGGAACAGAAACAAGACGAGATTAGATACTGACATCGACAGACCTCGGCAGGATGGAGGGGGGCTCTGCATGCTGGTCTGAGCGCCACTGCAGGAAAGGAAAGCAGTGGCCACAACGTTGATTGGAAAGATAGGCGCATATGGGGGTATTTTTATTGGTAACAAGATCAAAAAGAAACGTTCATGTGTGTTTCGGCCAGGCCAGGCCAGGCCAGGCTCGGCTCGAGCCCTCATTCGCCACCGCCTCTGAACTGCCTCTGCTGGTCAAAGGGAGGCAGGTGATGAGGAAAGTCCGACTCGCTGGGCGTACTCGGCCCCTTGACCGACGGCGTCAACACCTGCGGCGGGTACCGCGAGCCCTGCATCGGGCTGTGCACCGGTGGAGGCGCTTGCATCAGGCCCGGGCCCGGAGGCGAGCGGCCTTGCGTCGGCGGCGCAAACAGCGGCGGCGTGTTTCCGGGGGACATCTGCATCGGCGAGCCCTGGATGCGAGGCAGCGGTTGCTGGCTGTAGGTGACCTGAGGCGGTGGCTGTGGGCTGTGTCTCGGAAAGCTGCCCGTGGACAGCGAGGACGACTGGCTGTGTGAGTGTGGCATCGGGACCTGGTGTTGTTGGTGTTGTTGGTGTTGTTGATGTTGATGTTGTTGATGTTGTTGGTGTTGTTGGTTTTGCTGGTTTTGCTGTTGTTGCTGCAGCGGTTGTTGTTGCTGCTGTTGCTGCTGCTGTGGTGAGCCATACGCGTGTCCCTCGGAACGGACGGCCGGGACGAACGGCGGCAGCGATGCCGGCACCGTTGCCGGAGACGGGTTCGACGAGAACGACGATGCAAACAGCGGTCCCACCGGCGTCGCCGGCGAGGCCATGGCATCGGCCCGCGGGTGTCGCTGCGGATGCTCCTTGCGGTCGTGCAGCAGACCTTTGAGGATGCGCATGTCGTACGCGAGCGCGCTCTTGGGCTGCGCAATCACGCCGAAAAAGTCAATCGTCTTGCGGAACAGGTCGTTCAGGAACTCCTCCTCGATGAACTGCCCGAGAACCGGGTCCCGCTGCACCGAGTCCAGCACAAGCAGGTTTCCCCATTGCCTGGTGCATGGAAGATTAGTCATCACCACCCCCAAAACTCGCCCTTTTCCACCCGAATCGGCTTCACTCACGCATGCGCCGTTCCAAACACATTCGTCACCACCATCCGCTTGTCCGGAAGCCCGTGAAAGGCCCGCGTGCTCTCGACCAGCGCCTGCACGCCCCGTCGCGCGAGCTGGATGTTGTCCGTTGTCAGCGGACTCTCCGTCGGCTGTCCGCCCTGTGCCGCGTCGCCCCCGTTTTGTGCTCGCATCCGCTGCGCAAAGTTGTAGTCGAGGATTCGCCGGATAAAGAACCGGTGGATGATCACCTGGGCGCCCCAGTACTTTGCCCGCAGCCGTGCCGCCAGGATCTCGTTGGCAGGCGGGTCCTCGTCTTTGAACTTGAACAGTGACGGCACCCACAACGACTTCTCTAGAGCCTCGGTAAAGAGCAAGATCCTGCTCCTGTCGATCAGGTTCGGGTCCTGCCGTCCGTCATACAGGTTCCTGTGGATGCCGTTCAGTTGGTTTCGGAGAAACAGCTGCGCCATGTAGCTCTCCAGCACATATGGCTTGAAGCCATCGGGCGACGTGCTGTCTGGGAACGGATACGGCATCTGCTGTTCGTACGCCAGGATGCCGGACTGCGGAAGCGGAAGCTCCGCCAGGAGGTCGCTGTCGCCATGTTAGACATTCATCGCCACACCAGGGAATATGGCAAACAAACCTCTCCAGCTGCAGACAGGTCCAGAACGCAAACAGCATCTGATTTTCCTTCCGTTGGATCGTCTTCGGCATTTCTTTCTTCATCTCTCCAAATTTGTGGAATAGTCTGCCATGGGCGGTTGCGAGTTAGCGCACGTCTTCTCTATTTTTGAGTTGGGGCCCTTGGGAGAGACACTCACGGTCGGAGGAGAATCTGAAGCTGCCGCCCGGCATACACGACAAACTCTAGGCTCTGCATAGGCCGGCCCAGCTGGCTGTAATACAGGCACATCAAGATGTACACCCACACGAGCTTCAGCTGCGGCCGTCCGCCAACGTGGCTGCCCACCCGATCGCAGGCCTCGACAAAGTAGTCAAACCCGGGGATGTTGTCCACGTTCCGCCTCATCGAGTAGGCACGAGCCGGATACTGCGGCTGGCCGCCTTGCATCGACGACCGGCGGCTTGCCGCGTTCCGGCTGCTGCCCGGCTGCACCGACAGGGGCGAGTCGTGCACCAGGGACGGCGAATACCCATTCTGCGGCTGCGGAGACTGCGACGATGTTGCCTCGTCGTCGCTGTCGGGAACAACGTCCGGAAGCCTAGCGTGCTTGTAGAGACAGACCTTGCCCAGTGCAAGCACCAGCAGCACCAGCATGCTGTCCACGTCCTGGAACCGTGGCCCCGATCTCGGCGGCGGCTGTCGCAGAGGAACAGCCCCGTCGCCCGAGGGCACCGGAGACCGCTTCCGCTTCAAGCCGCACTCCACGAGTGGAGAATCAGCGCCGCCTGCAAATTCCGCCACAGGTGCCCAGGGCTTGGCCAGCTGCGAGCCAGACATCCTGGTTGCATTCTGTAGAAACGTGGTCGTCATGGCACGCAGTTCCCGGGACGGGATAAGCGGGTGTATGTTCTGCACGTTGTTCTCGTAGCTTTGAACATACTCCCACACCTTGTCCGGGCTCAGTTCCAGGTCGTTTGAGACTCGTGCCGGCGGGCCCCTGGGGAAATCTATGGGACTGGGCGAGTTGAATCCTCCGGGCTGGTACCACGACTCCCGCACCGATTCCGACGAGTCGTGCAGGATGTTGTAGCTTTCTGGATCCTGTGGGCTGCTCCTGTTGCTGCTTGGCAATTCCTGTGCTGCAATAGCCATTGCGGTAGCCGTTGCAGTAGCCGTTGCAGTAGCCGTTGCAGCAACCGTTGTAGCAGCCGTTACAGCAGCCGTTGCAGCAGCCGTTGCAGCAGCCGTTGTAGCAGTCGTTGCAGCAGCCGTTGTAGCAGTCGTTGCAGCAGTCGTTGCAGCAGTCGTTGCAGCAGTCGTTGCGGCAGCGTTTTCAGCAGCAGCCTTTTCAGCAGCAGCCTTTTCAGCAGCCTTTGCAGCAGCCGTTAGTGTGCTTTCGATGTGCAGCACGTCATTCGGGTCATTCATGAAACCCCTGTCGCCAGCAGAATCCTCGCCACGCCCATAGAACGAGATGGCGCCTCGCCGCTCCTCCTGGCGTACGGGAAACTCGGAGGGAAACCGGATGCCTGCCGCCTCGAGATGCTTTTGCACCCTTTCGCGGATGGTGGGCCAGGTCAGGAGCAGACTGGCTAATGTCGTGTGGTATGCAGGAATGGCCGGCTCCCCGGGCGGCACGGCAGGGCCAGGGACAACATCGTGTTCGTCACTCTGCAGCTGCTCGGATACCTTTTCTGGCTCTTCTTGGGCCGGCCCTAGATTCGTCGCCCAGGGCGAGGTCTGCTTCGGCGAGGATCCGTTCTTGCGATCAGTATCAGAAGTTGGGGAGATCTCCGGAGACGCAGAATTATGCGCCAGCCCATTCTGGCTGACACGGTCTGCGTTCATGATGCCCATCTTTATCGTGTTTTGCACCTCGATCAACATTTGCTGGACGCTGCTGACAATCGCTTTGCACTCTCCGCGGACCTCTCGTATCTCGCCTCTGAGAGTGTTGTCCAGACTGTTGATGGCTTCCATGATGTCGATGGTCACCTTGTCTTGCCTGGAGCAGATTTAGAAAAAGAAAAAAAATCACCAGGCGGTAGCCGAAATTCAAAGAGCAGAATATTACTTACTGTTTGGGGATCGGATCCCGGTATTTGCACTCTATATTCTTTTCCCTGCAGTTCTTGCAAGGTTTCGTCTCGTCACACTTGGCCTTGAGCGACCGGCAGCTATCACACGCCTGGGAAGCGCGCTGGGCCTTCTTCTTTCCGGTTCCTGCGTACGATACAGAATAAGACTGGTCCGGGCCCTGTGCAGATGACTGCGGGTGGCCGAACATGGGAGGCTCAAACTGCTGCGGCTGGCTCAGAGCAGTGGGCGTGGGCGGATAGCTGCTCTGTGGCCGGTACATGCTCGATACCGAGGACGCGCCTGGTGGCGGTGGCGGTGGCGGTGGCTGCAATGGAGGTGGAGGGACCTGAGACTGCGGTGAAGGCACTGCAGAATGAACGTGCGGGTGTGGGGGCGGTTGAGACGGCGGCTGCGCGTGCGGATGAAGCGGCGGCGGCTGGTGGTTGTGGTTGGGGCTCTGGCCCGGCTGGTGGTTTGGTAGCTGGTGCGGCAGAGGCGGCTGTGCATGAGAGATCTGGTGCGGGCTGGAGACTGCGGGGTGGGCAATGTTGTCAAAGCTCATCTGGCGTCGGTTGTCGTCAATATGGTGCTGTGGGTGCTGAGGGTGCTGAGGATGCAGTAGAGGCGGCGGCGGTGGTGGTGGTGGCGGCTGCTGCTGCTGCTGCTGCTGCTGCTGCTGCTGATGTTGCTGCTGCTGATGTTGCTGGTGTTGCTGATGTTGCTGATGTTGCTGTTGCTGATGCTGATGTTGCTGCTGCTGATGCTGCTGATGTTGCTGGTGCTGCTGATGTTGCTGGTGCTGCTGCTGCTGTTGCTGCTGCGGCGGCGGCGGCGCATGGGCAGGACCAGGATCAAGCCGGCGAATCTGGGACAGGCCGTCTTCGCTCAGCGGCTGCTCACGGCCATAGGAAGCGCTGTAGGGGGGGGACAGGCGAGCGGGCGACGGGACGGGATGCCGGTAGTCCTGTCGGTAGTCTAGTCGCTGGTCCTGGTGATACTCGGGACGATGATCCTGCCGGTAGTCCGAGCGGTGGTCGGAGCGGTGGTCGGGACGGTAGTCCTGTCGATGGTCCTGCATAGATGCGTGCTGGTCTGGCTCATGATATCGGCGTTCGTCGACGTAGTGCTGCTGGTGGGGGGGAGGCGGATGAGAGGCGCGCGACTGATGTGGTTGCGGCGTCGACTGCGGCGGGGGCAGGTGAGGGTAAGAGTGAACAGCATTAGGTATAGGGGGAGCAGGAGAGGAGACGGGAGGGGGGTCGGAGGGACGAGAGAAGGAATGGGAGGGTTGATATGGACCCGATGGCGTGGGGTGCGGTGCCTGAGGCGAGGCGGTACCGGGATTAGGGTTGGGGAAAGAAGCGTGGTGGAGGTGAGCTGGTCCTGTGGACCATGATCCAGCCGAGAGACGGGGCTTCTTGCTCTCAGGACCTTGGTCCATGTCTGCGACAGTGCTCGGGTGAGAGCAAGGCAGGGGGACATTAATACCACAGCAGAGGAGTGGATGGACGAGAGAGGCACATCAGGTGCGAAGGGGCGCGGGGGGCGAAGGGGCCTGCGCGAGGTTGAGGCGAAGTGCGTGCGGTCCTCCTGGTGGTCATGGATAGCAGCAGGCTTAGGGAAGGTGAGCGACTTCCGGGGAAACCCAGTGACGGATGAGAAAGAGAAGAGATGGGAACAGTGGGGCCCGGTGTCATTGGCCTTCTTTTTTTTGGTTTGTTTTTTTTTTTGCCTGAGAGAGAAGGAGAGCAGGCAGTGCTCTCTGCCGTCGAGCAGTGTAACCCAGACAGCTTTCGAGTCGAAGCTGGGGGTGCGAGGTCCAGGGGGGGAGGGGTGCGTCCAGGGAAGAAGGGGGGGGGGGGTATAGGACGGGTGGCGAAGACGTTTTGGAACCCGATAGCCAATGCAGGGCTTGAGCACTCTGAAAAGATCGTGCTCTATTATTTTTGGAAAGGGGGTGTGCGAGTAGGCCGGCCAGGGAGAGGAAAAAAGAAGGAGAGAGAAAGAGAGAAATAGAGAGTGAGAGATAGTCGAGGAAGCGGAAACGGAGGAGCCAGAGACGCGGTCACCCACCGTTGGGAGTCGACAAACGCGCTAACAGCTTCCTGATTCCGCCCAGATGGCTAGATCCAGATGATAATGACGAGGGGGGTGGGCGAGGCGAACGGTATCCAGCAGCTGGCAGCTCGGTTCAATGAAGAGAACGACGGAGATGGGAGGCGATGGACAGCAAGCAGCAGCTGGTCCCAAGGAGGGGGGGGGGGGGGGGGGGGGGGGGAGGGGTGGGGGAGGGGGGGGGAGAGGAGGGAGGCAAGCGAAAAGGAGGAAAAGGGGGGGAGGGGGAGGAGGAGGGGG
>JANSMH010000233.1:0-40968 GCA_029299595.1 Grosmannia serpens
CATCTGACTGGCCACTCTGCTGCTCGAGACCCTTGCTCGATCTGCGATACGTCGTACTCGCGATGCCTGACCGCACACTATTGCACACAGAACTCCAACCTAACACTCCCTTCCTCACCACAGCTTTCCCATTTTCTCTTCCTCATTTCTACATCGCGTCCACCCTTTGCTCAATTGCTCCGAAGTCGCGGTACTTTCAGCTTTCCAGGACTAACACGTCCTATTAAAGAAACACTCAAACGGGACGGGCAATACGCAGCTCTGGCTAAACGACCTCCCACAATGGTACGTCTGCTATGCATCCCTTCCTTCTCTTCCCTTCACTTACCTACCCTTCACCCCCCTTCACCCCCCTTCACCCCCCTTCACCCCCCTTCACCCCCTTCCCTCCCCTTCCCTCCCCTTTCCTGTCTCTCTCAAGCTTGCCACCCCCGTATATCGCTTCCCCAGTCGCGCATCCACCCTCCTTCGCATCTCTGGCTCTCGCATTCTCACGCCCAATTCTGCAGGTGCTGTTCAAGCGCAAACCAGTGCGGTTCGAACCACCACCAGCGCTCAAAGATGACCATGAGGTTGGTTTATACCTGCTTCCTGCTGTCTGCAGGACTTGAACGCGCTGACTCTGGCTCTCTGCTCGCGTTTCTAGGTGTGGTATATAAAAAAGACAGGCGAGGTCTTCACCACGTATGATGACTATCTGGCAAGGTTTGTCCTTCAGCTCTTTCCTGCACACCATATCTTCACGCCTATTTTGCTTGAAACACATTACTAACTTGGCATCTAGAATGGACTTCTACAAACAGGTAAAAAAAAAAAAAACCGTCATGACCCCGTGCTAACCTCGAGAGGCTAAAAAATTACGTATTACTAACAGCGTGTAGAAACGGTTCAACTGCCAAATCACAGGGCACTCGAATCTTTCCTTCTTCGAGGCGCTGGAGAGTGAGGTTTGTACACGCCCTGGCCCCCCTGTCGATGTTCTCACCTGGTGCCAGCACACCTACTCTGTGCGGGCCTGTTCACTGACGCGTCCTGCCTTCAACAGCGAGCCGGCGCTGCCGAGGTCGAGCAAGCCTTTCCCGAAGCCCTCAAGGGGCCCGTCCTTCGCCGTGTCCAGTTTCAGACCGTGTCCCGCATCGATACCCTGGTCGACCAGATCTACGACGAATTCAAGGCAGACTACCATCCCGGTGAGGCTGTCACGGTAACCCTCTTCGACGGAGAGCGGCTGCACGGCACTGTTCGCGACAAGACGAGATACGGCAGCAAGGTTCTCCCCGACGGAACCCTCACTCCGCCATACACGCGTTACATCGTCAGCCTTGACGATCGCCCGGGCGAAGAGGCCGTTGTCGAGGAGTCGAACATCTTCCGTGACCGCAAGGTCTTCACAAAGTCGGTTCTGCGCTCCTTCATCAAGAAGACCGTGACAAGAGAGGCATGGAACGGCGCACCGTGGCTGGTGAAACCCGACGTTGGAGAACAATACCACATCGACGGCAGAGTTCCGTCCAATCTGCTGTACAATAACAAGGTCCTGGAGCGGAAGCAGATGCTAGCCCAGAGAAAGATGGCTCAGCAACCCCATGATGTCAGCAGCCTTCTCAACAGCAGCCCCAGCAGCCCCGAATCGCCGCTGAACGGTGGTGGCTTTCGTCTGCCCGAGCTGAAGCCGGCACCGAAGAGCCACAAGGCCAAGCACATCCAACTAGCCCAGCAGCAACGACAGCTGCAGCACCAGAAACAACAGTCGAACCCGAACCCACAAAACGGGTCAGCAAAGGCTCGACCAAACGGGTTCGCGCACCATGCAGAGCCCGGCCAGTTCCAACACCTACCGCTTCCAAACAACCCTTTTCAGTTCTCCCTGTCCATGCGCAACACCCTCACGCCTCCGGCACATGCCGCTCCGGAAGTGCCCTCACAGCCACCTCCGCCTCCGCCCCCAAAATACCCCATCGAGGATCTCCAGCTCGAACCGAGCGACATGACGCGCCCAGCTCTTAGGTTTCTATGCAGCGACCCGCCTGTCGATCTGGCCGAGACGGCCGTGCTGCCTGTTGCCAAGAAGATCCTCATGAAGTCCGTGGGGCCGCTGTTGGAGACCTGGGACTCACTAAATGTGTACTGTGAGATCTTTAAGCTGGACTCCTTCACTTTCGATGACTTTGTGGAGGCGCTGCTCTCTGCAAACGACGAGACCCCGGTGCAGCTATTTGACGAGATGCACTGTGCCGTTCTCAAGACGCTCGTCAAGTCCGAGGCAGACGGCGGAGAGGTGCAGATTCAGCTCCCGGAGCTCGAAGAAAACGAAGACGACGATGACGATGACGATGACGACGATGAGGCGGAACCTGAGCCCGAGCCCGAGCCAAAACCGGCCGCCCGCGCAACAAGAAGTAGCGTGGCGAAGTTGGAGGCTGAACGGCTGGCTGCCGAGGCTGCCGCGGCTGAGAAAGAGAAGGACAGCGAGCCGATCATTGTGCACCGCGCCGAGGATGCCTTGGCCGACTACGACTGGATCGATCAGCTCCGGAAGAGGAGCTTCCAGGACGGGGGCTGGCAGCTGATGATTGTTGGTCTCCTCTACCAGCTGTCCAAAGACGAACGTCGCCAGGCCGTATGTGAGGCTCTGCTGGCAGAAATTGTGCCGCCAGACGTAGAGGCTACAAGAGAAACTGTGCGGCAACACTATTCGGCGCTTGATATCAACAGCCGCGTGCAGGTGCTTCAGATCATCTGCATGCTGACAGTCGACACCAAGGCCTTCCGCGGCTATATGGAGGACTGCAGCGAGCAGATGACCAAGTACCGCAAGGAGAAGATTGAATGGCAGCGGGCGAGAAAACAAGCGTGTGTAGACCTCTTGATGTTTTCCTTTGTTCTGCTCACTTGGGTCGCAACACTGACTGACCATTTTTCGTTTGCTATAGAATTGAGGATCTTAAGCCGCTGAATGATCAGCGCAAGATCCTCTTGCCGGATAACCTCCCGCCTTCTCCTCCTCAGGAGCCGACAAAGCTGGATACGGACGTGAAGATGAGCGATGTCGAGGACTTTTCCTCCCAAGCTCTGGACGAAGATGGCGCCGATACTGATGACGAAGGCACGACAGTTCGAGGACGCAACCTGCGCAGGGCTGATGATCGCGCCGCCCAGCGGAAGCGCAAAAGAGAAGAGGAGCAGGAGCGCAAACGGGAGGCGGAGGCGGCTGCAAAGGTGCCTAAGCAGTCCAAGCAGTTTATCAAACTTCTGCGCGATATCGAGAAGAAGGAGGCAGAAATCAAGAACTGCGAGGACGAGATTGCCACGCTCGACAACGACCTGCGCGAGGCCGACTGTCCGCGGACGCGTGTTCTCGGCAAGGACCGCTTCTGGAACCGATACTACTGGTTCGAGCGCAACGGCATGCCCTACGGCGGGCTGCCCACAAGCTCGACGGCCGCGGCCAGCTATGCCAACGGCTGCATCTGGGTGCAGGGCCCTGACAAGCTGGAGCGTGAGGGCTATATTGACATGGCGCCCGAGTACCAGAGTGAGTACCAGGCCAAGTTCGACATGACCGTTCCGGAGCGCAAGAAGCGAGAAGAAGGGGCGACAAGCCTCTTTGATGCAGGCCAGTGGGGGTTCTTCTCGGAGCCTGCAGATCTGGACGCGTTGATAAACTGGCTGGACCCGCGCGGCTTCAACGAGATGCGGCTGCGCAAGGAGCTGGTCATATTCCGCAGCAAGATTGTGGCGAATATGGAGAGCCGCAACAAATATGTATCCCCGCCAAACAGCGAAGATGGCGAGGACAAGGACGGGGACAAGGACAAGGAGAAGGAGAAAGAGAAGGAAAAGGAGAAGGACAAGGACAAGGACAAGGACAAGGCCGCATCAGTGGCGCCGGTCACGGGACCAGGAAAGCGCATGAGCACTCGGACTCGGACAGCACCAACACCTGAGCCAACACCACCTACTCTGCGCTGTACCAGCTGGGTCAACAGCATGGCCGTTGACGACCTCGGCCACATCCACAGCGAGCAGCCTCCTCCGGCACGGCCACGGAAGCAGAGCCGGAAGAAGGAGGCTGCTGTCGCCAGCGAGGCATCGGAGCCACCCCGGAAGAAGGCCTTGACACGCCAGGGCACTCGATACCACTTCTGAGACGTCTCAAGACGGGGCAAGTGGCGTGGTCCTGGGGTGACCTCCCGCCCACCACAACAAGCCCGCCACTTCTGCGACTGTTTCTCCTACATAGCCACGCCTTTCCTGTCCCATCCTGTCAAGAGCGAATTGGAATATTTCATCTTTCGGTTATTTTCATGCTTTTCTTTGGTGTTTAGCTACTATACCCGGCTTTCTTTTTATCGATCCTCCAAGATCTGTTGTCTCATGCCTCGTGTCTGGCCTACCTATCCCGCAAACAGGAGAGGCAAGGCAGACGATCTTCCCTCTGCTGCAGAATCCGCTGCAGCCCGTGGAGCAACGGGCCTCTGAGGGAAGGGCGCATTGGACTGAAGGTTGGGGAAATGCATTTGGTGCAGGAAACAAAAGAGGGGGGCGCAGATCTTGTTGCGGCATCATACACAGTTCTTCCTGGTCCATAATACGGCGTTAATGGATGAACATAAATGCACGGTTGAGGTTCTATTTGTATTGGGTTTTCGAATTGCAAATAGGGAAAGGTGTATAACATAGATACTAGACGTGCTCAATGGGATTAAACGAAAGGCAACTGCGTGGCGGTGCAGCTGCTTGTGACTGCCGTCTGGGTCGAAACTGCAATAAGGAAGGCGCGTTCTGCGGCATTTGGCTAGGGGAATCCCTCACAATGCCAGCAGATGGACTTTCTCCCGGTCTCTCGGGGAAAAGGCTGCCAACAGCAGACCGCCACGCAACCAAACAGGCAGCAGACATGTCTGTGGTACGGGCGCTCTGTTCTGTGCGTGTGTATGTGTTCGGAAAGACGACAAGGTGAGCAAGTGACAGAGGGGGCCAGCCATAGAGAGAAAGGGCAAGACGAGGTAGGGAGTACGACTCTTTGTGCATCCGGTGCAAACAAGAGACGGCAAACAGAGGCCAAAACGTGGCCAGCGCGAAGAGGCCACCCTCATGCCCCGTGCGAAGAGCTTAACGGGGAGGCACTCGCACAGAAACCCGCGGGCGAGACGTGGGGAGACAGCAGTCCATCTCGCCTCCCTCTACAGACACAACGTCTTGGTCTTTTAGACCGCCACATTCGATAGATGCCAACTCTCTGTGCGCTGCACCTGTCTCCATACACCGCGCATCATCGACTAGACGGCGTGCATGTGTCTGTGAAGGCGAGTGTATGGAGTGCCGGAGCAGGAAATACGGTAACGGCCACAACCATGGGAGGCCGCAACGCATCTCTGCCCAACACAGGTCCGATCTCCGAGATTCAAGCGGCTCCGGAACGTGGTGGCCCTATCTAGGGGCACGGCCACCTAGCCACCTGATCCTCCCATGCGTCCTTCATGGTGTATCCCCTCCTGTTCGTCCTTCCATTGTAAGACCTCGCTGCCTTCCCGCAAACGTCTCCCAAGGGGCCAGCCTGTTCCCTCTCTTCCTCCCCTTGCAGCGTTCCCAGTTCCCCTGCGACGTACATGGCTAGGAAGATTTCTGCTCTGACTTGCATGGTCTTTGTGGATAGACCATCCTTCCTACCTTTCTCAGTTTGCATGTGGTTGACTCTATTGCAGATACAGCACCAGCGGCAGCGTCCCGTTCACCGCCAGACCATAGATGCATGCTCTTGTTTATTTCTTTATCACACTGGAACATGTCCTGACACGGACCCCCTCCTTGGCTATCCCACGCAAGATTTGGCATCCATGGCGAGGGAGGAGCCAAACCTACGAACGGAAAGGCGGATAGTTTCTTTTTCTCCTACGCCGTGCTGTTACTTACAATAGTTCATTCAGCCTCATCGCCTGGCGGGAGACAAGACGCCTTGCTGTGCTCCGCTCTACAACACTGTCAACTCTATTTGTCCGCCCAGCATTCTTTCTTCCTTCTTTCTTTCTGCTACCCTCTCCCGCCCTCACTTCCAGCTCTCTCCTTTTATACTATACGCAGACCACAGGCACGGAAACATAGAAGGTATACAGGAAGAAGAAGAGCAGGACGGGACGGAAGAGCAACAACCTG
Organism: Grosmannia serpens; assembly: GCA_029299595.1. NCBI lineage: Eukaryota > Fungi > Ascomycota > Sordariomycetes > Ophiostomatales > Ophiostomataceae > Grosmannia > Grosmannia serpens. The sequence continues at coordinate 6,157 of JANSMH010000233.1, forward strand.
AGCAAGGAGAACACGGACGTGACAAGCGAAAAGGGGTGACGTCCGCCGCATAACCGACGGACAATTTGGCAGCAGTGACAAGCCCTCACAACCGCCCTTCTTACTCTCCCGTGTTTCTCTTTTCTTCTCGGAGACCATGACCATGGAACCCCACCGGCGCCATAGCCGGCATCACCTATGGCCTACGCACGAGGGCCGCGCGGCTGCCGGCACTTCGGACGACGCAATCATCCCCCGGCCGGCCTCTCGGACTTCTATTTATAGCCCTCCTCCGCTGCTGTCGCCTTCGAGTCTCCAACAACAACTTCCGCCACCACAACCGCAGCCGCCATTACAACCGGCTCACCTTCAGCACGAGTACCACAGTCCTCGCCCCCTTCAACTCGGACTTCCTCACAACCTTTACTATAACGGGCAACAGCCCCAGGACTACCAGGGCGCAGATAGCTTTCGTTACCGCCATCACACGGCTGAGCCCTTGTCAGTTGGCCACCGGCCCAGCACTTGCAAACTTCCTCTGACAGGAAACAGGACTAACCGCTATAACCACAGTCACAATAGGAATAGTAAGATCATCAACTGGCGGCCAGCTAGCACCACTGCCGCACCTACTATGCTTGGCTCACCTTTCCGCCAACGCCAGCAGCAGCAAGGAGAGCCCAGTACTCTCGCCAATAACATCATGGACGGTCCGACACCGCCCAATACGTCTATTTTTACGATTACTGACAGATCTCCCGGCCATACAGCCAGCTTCAGCAGTCCTGAAGACCACAGCCCCATGGTCAACTTATTGCCTGGTGACAATGTGAATCCGGTGTCCCGGGAAGGAGGAGTCTTCAGTGACCCGGCAGGGTGCAGGTGCAATAATCACGGCCACAACCTCGGTCACCACAATGGCCATCAACATGATCACGCTGGCTTGGTCTCGTCGCTGCCGCAAAACGATGGCACCCCTTCCCAGGCTTCCCTCCCGGCTTCGTCTTTCTTCGAAGAGCCAGCGCACAACCCTACTCCCATTCTCTCTCGGTACCTCACTCCATCTACCTCTCTCCCCCCTCGGCCACCCGTCACAATGCCCATGCCAGCTGTCCCCAGTATGACAATAACCTCGGCTTATTGTTTTGACCGTGGCGGCGGTCTCTTCACGCCGCTGATCCCGGCCGACATGCTTCCCTCTATGACAGAGTTCTCGCGCCTCGTGAGGGGATGCTGTGGTATGATCGTGCTGCATGACCCCTCGCTGACAGCTGCCCTCCAGCCGGCAGCCCAATCTGCTCAGAGCTATTCGGGCTTGAGGAGCACGCCAGCTGTTGGCAGCTCTACAATGATGCCGCCGCTGCCGTATATGCCGCAGGTACGAACGTTCCCCTATCCTTCTCTTGGCTCCCATTAACCTATTCACAACTTATTACAGCGGCCCGATGCCTTTTCCTCGGCGGGCACACCCATGATCCCCACGGTATACCGGCACTCCAGGAAGAACAAAGTGTACTGCGACAAATGGGTTCACGAGGGCATTTGTGCCTTCACTCAGCAGGGGTGTAAGTTTAAGCATGAGATGCCTCACGACCGTGCAACACAACAATCTCTCGGCTTGTTCCACGGGTATCCGCTCTGGTACCTGAGATACCAGAATGACAGTGCCGGAATCGGGGGCAACAGGATACAAGTGCCAGGTGCCGGGAATGCATCCGAAGTCCAGTCCCAGATGCCCCGCCAGATTCCTCTTCAAGGCGACAGTGGACTAAACGCCACTGGTGACGGCACAGCCAGCAGCTCTTTCGGTCAGGGCTTCAAGGGCCTGGCCGCTGGAGGTGTTTTCGACATGGGTGGATCAGGGAGACCTGGACCCCTCAACATGCCCTGGCGGCCGCGGCAGCCTATCCAGAGCGAAGGCGGCGGTGAGAACAGGAGCAGCATTATAGAGCGGATGGTGGCGTCGATGGGGATTAGCAGCGGTGCCGAACAGCCGGGCAGCCAGTCTGCGGCAATGCTTGCTAGGCAGCCAGCGGGTGCGTTCCGTCCATTACCGATACGCGCATGCATATGTATAGTTGAGATCTGACGCTGACAGAGGTTGTGCTACATATTAGTTCCCTTTACCATCGGTCACCAATACCAGCCACGCCTGAGCCATGAGGCCAGTCTCCCAGCTGAAAGTGCCACCCGCGACTTCGGGCCCATTGCCCCTCCTTCATCGTCTTCAGCAGTTGCTTTACCCAGAAACACGGCATCTACAGCTACGTTTCCGTCCACGCCTCCCTGTGGTGACACTGACAAGAGAAGTGGTCCACTCAGCATTCTAGACGAGGACGGAGAAGGCCATGCGCAGCAGGGCTGAATGTTGAGCAAGATGCATTAGCATTCAACCATTTTTCAAAGGGTGAAGGGTCATATCGTTGCCTATTACAGCCCAAATCGCTCCCGGCCGGGGCGAGTATGCCAAAGCGCTTGGGAGATATGGAAGAAATAAAGAAAAAAGAGCACTGAAAGATTTGGAGTGTCTGTTTCGTGGTTTGCTGTGGTCCATGCTGTGTTCCGGGTGTTTGTTATGCTGATTATCTGTGTTGCGATTACAGGTGTTTTGCTGGTTCTGAAAGGCACCATCTTTTCCATTAGAGACTGTGGCAAAGATGGTATAGATGGAAGTGCCGTGGCGATATTATTCTGCAGACGCTGTCGAGCATGCAAGGCTACGAAGAGGTGTGAAGTGAAAGTGCAACAACATAAAGAGATGTGATGAGCTGGGGTTGTTAGACCCTGATGGGCTTCTTTATCTAAAACAGGTTGAAAGACAAAACAGAAACAATAATAACTGTGAGGACGAGGATGAGGAAATCAAAGCAGCAAATGTCGAAAACCGGGCCAAGACCGTGAGCGTTTTTGTGCTGGGATGTCGGCTGAGCAGAAGCTAATACAGGACCTGGGCCGTGTGTATTTCCAGGGGGCACAAGTAAACAGTCGGCGGCCTGTGGCTGAACGCTTATCAAGCCACACCTTACTATCCTGTGGCGGGGCAGCTCTGGGAAGCACGTATTGACGACAGCAGTTGCCTTACTTGCCACTTTTTCGGTCGGCTCTCTCACTCTTTACCTGCTGGCCGTGAATGCGAAGCTGACGAGAGGGAAGAGCACGAGCACCACGAGCACCACGAGCACCACGAACAACGACAACGGGCCTTGCCGGCGTGGTCATGATTCTGAGCAGCCGCTGTCCCCCCCTCGGCTGAACATATCTCATTGCGACCACCGTTTGCGACCTTCTTCGCCGACGGCCGCCCTCAGCCTCGGCCTCCAGCTGAAAAGAGCCTTTTTCCCCTTCCTCGCCCGTCGACCCCGTCTCTTCTTCTCGCCTCTCTCCCCGCCCGTGCCCTTCGCGTGCCGGTCTCCTCGTCCGCAATGGATCGCTGCGCTGGGGTGCTCCGGAACTTCCCACCAGCCGCCGACCGGGCAGCGCCTCTGGCCGATGATGTCTTTGACAGGCATATCAAGATGCATATCAGCCGCGTCCAGAAGCTGTTTAAGGATTCGGCGGCGGTCGTGGCCGCCCATGCAATAGAGCTTTTAAATGTACGACCAGGCTCGCTCTCTCCGTCTATCTCGCTAACGTGCAGCAGTCCCTAGACCCCGCCATCCACACGTATTCCTACCTCTCCCTCCTCGACACGATACTGCCGGCAGATGCGGCGCTCTACGACTCGTCCGAGCCCGTCGTGGCGGAGAAAGTGCTCGCGTTCCTGATAGCCTATGACCCGCGCCAGGTGCGCTATGTGGGCTCTGCATTCACACACCTGTTCACGGCCGTGGGATCGGGCAGGATCATCCCGGTATGTCGTTTGTGGCAGGGCGGGCCGGCCGGCACGAACAGAAGCATGCTGACTGCTGGCGTGTATCGAGTCTAGGCCTCCATCGCTGTCGAGGCACTGGCACACGCTCTCCAGAAGCTCGACCCCTCCGGAGCGATGCTGACGTCCAACCATCTGACCCTTGCCCGGCTGGCCTACCACACCAACAACGCGCGTCCGGCCCTGGCCGCGCTCAGCAAAGACATTGTCTTCTTCCCCGGCGCGACGTCCCACAGAGAGGCCGAGCGGCTCTGCAGCCTCAGCCTGCCGCCGCCGTCCTACATCTCCAAGGACACGGGCCTGACGCTGCCGCTCAAGAGCACGCAAGTGCTGGATTTTGACCACCTCGTGGGCCTTCTCAGCTGCTCGGTCCGCGACTGGGCAACGGCCCATGCCGCCTTTACGCGCGTCGTCTCCTACCCGACACGGGACAATGGCGTCTCGAAGATTATGGTGGAGGCACACAAGAAGTGGATTCTGACGGGCCTCTTGCTGGATGGTAAGGTGCCCGCAACGCCGCCGGACGCGCTGCCCCACACCAGCAAGGTGTATTCCGTCACCAACAAGGCGTACGTGCAGATGGCGGAGAACTTTGAGTCTTCCAACGCCGAGGCGCTGGTGACAGAGGCCACGCCGAACGCGGACGCCTTTTCGGCGGATGGCAACGAGAGCCTGGTGAAGGAGGTGCTGGCAGCGCATTCCAAGTGGCAGATTGCCCACCTGCGCAAGGTGTATGTGAAGGTGTCGATCGCCGACATCCGCATCGCCATCAAGGACTCGCCGCCGACCACGGTGCCCGGCAGCGACGCAGAGACAGAGGCTCTCCTGCAGAGCATGATTGACACAGGCATGATCAGGGCAGTCATCCACCGGCCGGCAGCGACGACGACGACGACGACGGAGGCGACGCCAGCCGAGGGCAGCGGCAGCGCATATCTCGAGTTCCTGCCAGAGGCCGACGAGATGTCCGAGGCCGATTTTGCCAAGGAGATGGCGGTGGCGGTGAAGCGGATCCGGGAGCTCAAGCCGCTGTACAAGGTGACAAACGAGCAGCTGAGCCTGAACCGAGAATACCTTAGACAGGTGATCCGGGACCAGAAGCGAGACAAGGAGGGCGACCGCGATGGCATGGGGGCGGGCAGCGGGGACGGCATGTTTTACGAAGCAGACCCGGACGACGAAGATCTCATGACGGGTCCATAGGCAGGCCTCTTCTGACGAGGCCGACGTTGGGGACGTGCGGATGCAGACGGAGCGGTAGAGAAGCGAGGGCTATAGCCCGAACACGCGCAGTTGTATCTTTTAGAGCCTCACTTGGCAGTCCGGACGGCCATGCTGCAGAGATATCATCATCATTTATATTCGCCCATGCGCGTGGAAGATCAACTGAACGCGAATCAAGAGAGGCAGATAGCCAACGTCGTTATGTATAGCACAGCAACATCCGACACGTCTTTTTTTTTTTTGGTGGGGGGTTTTGTTCGTGAATCAGAGAGAGAACTGCTGGATGAGCTCGGCCAGCTTGTGGCCCTCGCTCTTGAAGTCGAGCGGACTGGCGCCGACAATCTGGTAGCGGATCCTGAGTAGGGTCAGCGAGAGCCAGGGTAAGAGAGAGAGAGAAAACGCACCGCTGGGCATCGCCAAAGGTGTCCATCTTGGCGCGGACACGGAAGGAATACTTGCGGCAGTTTGCCTTTTCAAACTCGGCGCCAAAGGCGGCCTCGTCGTCCTCGCGCAGCTCGGTCAGCTCGTCGGCGCTGCGGCCGCCCATGATCATGCGGCCGACGTCGTCAAAGCAGGTCAGCCACAGCTGGCCGGTGTGGTCGTTGACGTTGAGCATCATGGTGTAGCGGTGCAGGGCCTGGGGATGGCTCATGTCGCACTTTTCGCAGCGCCAGGAGCCGTCGCCGTTGCTGACGACCTTTTTGCTGCAGCCGTCGGAGCTGCAGGCCGGGTAGGCAAAGGTCTCCTGCTTGATGAAGACGATGGTGGCCTTGAGGGTGAAGTAGGCGGCCTCGTCCATGCCGATGTTCTCGTCGCGCACCTGGGCGATGGTCTTGACCAGCTCGGGACGGCCGGCGCCGGCACCGCCGCCGGCCATGCCGGCCATGCTGTTGTGGGAGGCAAAGTTCTCGCTGCGGCCGGCGGCGTCGTACCAGCCCTTGAGGTGGTGGGCCTCGGTGATGTCGGGGTCGATGGCCATGACGCCCGACTGCAGCAGCGACAGCGAGCGGCCGCCAAAGTCGGAGACGCGCACGCCCTTGAAGGCGATGACCGACTCGGGCTTGGCGTCAAAGGCCACGGCGGTCTTGCCCCAGATGGTGGTGCGCACGGAGAAGCCGCTGTCGTCGACGAGCGTCAGCTCGCGCTTCTCGTACGGCTTACCCGAGCTCTTGGACGTGATGGACGACACCTCGTCGACGTTGCGCAGCACGCCGATGACGTCGACGACCGCGTCCTTGTCGACCGCCTGCAGGCCCTGGAAGCTGCAGAAGGCGTAGCGCACCTGCGGCACGCTGCTCTGGTCCTCGGCCTTTTCGATCTGCGTGTCGCGCTCAAACGAGAGCTCGTAGTCGTTGGGCAGGGTCGAGAACTGCTTCTTGGCAATGTTGACGCGGCACGGGCTCGAGATGTAGTACACCGCGCCGACCTGCAGCAGGTCGTAGTACTGGTCGCACTGCTCGTTGAAGCCCGTCGCCTTGATCTCCCCGCTCTCGTCCAGCAGGTTGACGCTGAACAGCTTGCCCTCGCCGCTGCTCTTGTGCCACGTGCGGATGTCCGACTTGACCGTCACCCGCGCCTTGATCGTCCACTTGTGCGAGTACGGCGACAGGCCCTCGATCGGGTAGATGTTGGGGTGCGCCGCGTTGCCGCCGCCGTAGCTGGTGCCGCCGGCCTTGGCGGTGCCGGTGCCGGTGCCGGTGCCGGTGCTGCTGGCGCGCACGCCCTGCTTGCTGTCGGCCCCCTCCTTCTTGACGCCGTAAAAGTTCGACCCGCCCATGTGCGTGCTGACCGCGGCCGGCGCCGGCTGCACGGAGCTGTCGACAGGTGCGGGCTCGCCGATCTTGTCGTGGGATCCGAGAGACTCGATGACGTCGAGGTCGAGGATGATGAGAATGCTGTTGGGCAGGTCAGCATGCGACCCGACACGGAACGGCCGGCATCCGGAGCAGCCACGCACTTCTTTCCCTTGACCGCATTGGCCTGGTACGCCTTGATGCGCACGATGCAGCCGCGGGTCAGCTGGCCGTCGTGCACGACATGGTTGCCCTGCGTGGCCAACATCGTCTGCACGTAGTTGTCGACATCGCTCAGCACGACGCGATACCGCTCGCTGGCGGCGGCGCCCGCGGCGCCGTTGGGCGGAGGGCCGAGAGGCTTGATCTGGAGGCACTGGAAGACGGGCACGGGGAACCGGGTCTTGGCAGTCTCGGGGTCGTTGAAGATGGCTCTGGAGACAAAGTCCTGTCAGAGGCGGCGCAAGTCGAGCAAGAGGCAGGAGGGAGGAGGAGGGAGAAGAGGAAAAGCTTACGCCAAGGCGCCCCGTGTTATTTGTCTCTCTGCTGCTGCTGCCATTCTGTCTGTGTCTGGCTGGCTGGCCTTTCCTTCTCGAGAGAGAGAGATGTGTTGTAGGGAAGGCGATGGGCAAATGCGTGGCGATCACAGGATGAACCCCAAAAACGACGTTTCGATAATATTTGCAGGGAAAGAACGCGTCGCCGGGCGCGCGTCGACGTGTTTTAATGGGGCAGTTTAAAGTGGCGGATTAAAGGCCTTCGGCGGGGTAGTTAGTGGCGGATCTGTTACGTAATCACGTATGTACGGAGTACTCCGCAGCTATTTCGCAGGCAGAAGTTGTCAATTCAACAGGACAATCGCAGGCTAGAAGGAGGAAGAAGCAGCTAGAAACTCGACGGAAGCCAGCCCGCGTCCGCCGCTACAGCTTGGGGCGCGTCTCGATGGCGGCATGGCGGTCGCCGGCGTGGTCGCGGAAGTAGGTGCGGATGCGCTCGCGGGCGACATCGATGACGGCCGGGTCCTCGACGGTGGAGGGCACGGCGACGGGGGCGTCAAAGTCGCCGTGGACGGCGTTCTCGAGCAGCTCGCGCAGCACGCGGCGCAGCGTCTTGCCGGAGCGGGTGCGCGGGATCATGCCGCCGCCCTCGAGGAGGCCGCCAAGCGAGGCGATGGCGCCGACCTGGGCGCGCACGCGGCCGTTGATGTCGCGGAAGAGGCTGTCGTCGTCGGCGGCGTCGGCGCCGGTGCGCTTGGTGTTGACAAAGGCAAAGGGCATGTGGCCCTTGAGGGCGTCGGGGATGCCGACGACGCAGGCCTCGGTCACGAGCGGATGGCTGGTGATGGCCTGCTCGAGGGCGCCGGTGCTGAGGCGATGGGCAGCGACGTTGATGATGTCGTCTGGGGGGACGTCAGCAGAGGGAGGCCAGACAGCGGAGGGGAGCCAGCAGCCAGCAGCCAGCAGCCAGCAGCCAGGGGGCACCACTCACCCGATCGCGCCATGATGCTGATGTAGCCATCCGCGTCGACGACCCCGGCATCGCCCGTGTCCAGCCAGCGGCCGTCGAAGCGGCGCAGATAGCCCCTGTAGAAGCGGCCGTCGTCGTGCCACAGCGTGCGGAAGGCCGTCGGCGCCAGCGGCATGCCCAGCACGATGTTGCCCATGCTGCCGGGCGGCAGCTCGTTGCCGCCGTCGTCGACCACGCGCACGTCGAAGCCGGGCATGGGTTTGCCGGCGCTGCCGGGGCGGACGGCCAGCGGCGGCGGCAGCGGACAGACGGCGGTGTCGGCAGTGGCGGCGGCGGCAGCGTGGACGGCAGCAGCAGCGCCGCGGTCGCGGCCGGCGTGGGCGCCCAGGGCGATGCCCGAGATGGGCGACCCGGACTCGGACGACCACCAGTTGTCGACGACCTGGGCGCCGGGAGCGCCGTGGCGCGCCAGCAGCTGCTGGTACATGGTCACGAGGGCCGGCTCGGAGCGCTCGCCGGCCAGGAACAGCGCGCGCAGGCTGCGCAGGCCGCCGCGGCTGCCCACCGCCGCCAGCCGTCTGTTCTCCGGGTCCTCCTTGCGGATGGCGCGCAGGGCCGTCGGCGCGGTGAACATCGTGGTCACGTGATACTCCTCGACCATGCGCCAAAACGCCGACGCGTCCGGCGTGCCGACCGGCTTGCCCTCGTACAGCACCGTGGCGGCGCCGGCGAGCAGGGGGCCGTAGAGCGTGTAGCTGTGGGAAACGACCCAGCCGATGTCGCTAAAGCAGGCCATCTGGGGGGTCGGGATGTTAGAGAGGGAAGGAAAAGAGAAGAACGAAACGAACCAAGAGAGAACCAAAACTCACCACATCCCCTGGCCCGTGGACGTTGAACAGGTAGCTGATGCTGAGATGCAGGCCGACGGCGTGGCCGCCCGCCTCGCGGACGACGCCCTTGGGCCGCCCGGTGGTGCCGCTGGTGTAGATGATGTAGACGGGGTCGGTCGAGGCCACGGGCACGCAGGCAGCCGTGGCGCCGCGACGCCGCGCATCCCCGACCAGCGTCTGCCAGCATCTCGTCCTCGACAGCGACGGCTGCTGCTGCTGCTGCAGGTCCCAGGACAGCAGGCGGTCGCGCTGCCAGACGAGCACGTGCGGCGGCTTCCAGGCGGAGGCCGCAACGGCCGCCTCGACCAGCGGCCGGTACGCCATCGGCGGCTTGGTACCGTCGACGCCGCACGAGGCCGTCAGCACCACGACCGGCCGGGCGTCCTCGATGCGCTGGGCCAGCGCCGCCGCCGCAAAGCCGCCAAAGACGACCGTGTGGACGGCCCCCAGCCGGTTGACGGCCAGGATGCCGACCAGGGCGGCCGGGATCATGGGCACTGTTATCTGGGTAAGTAGAGGTCAAGAGCGAGAGCCAACGACAGGCAAACCCACTGTACACCAGCACCACGTCCCCCCGGCCGACGCCGAGCTCCCGCAGCACCGCCGCCGTCGTCTCGACCTCGGCCAGCAGCTGTCCGTACGTCAGCCGCTGCTTCGTCTGCGTCACCGGGCTGTCGTAGAGGATCGCCGCCTCGTCGCCTCGTCCGCCCAGCACGTGTCGGTCCACGCAGTTGTAGCACGTCGACAGCTGGCCGCCCGGGAACCACTCCCAGTGGTCGTGGCGGATGCCGTCCGCCCCGTCCGCCCCCGCTGCCAGCGTCTTGGTCGTGCGCCGCAGCGCCGCATCCGGCCGCCGGTGCCAGTGCAGCTGCTCTGCCTGGTGGCCCCAGAACGCCTCCGGGTCCGCCAGCGACCGGCGCTGCGCCTCGTCCTGTGGATGGCCCATGGATGGCAGTCCGTCGTGTCGCTGTATGGGAGGTCGTGGTCGTCTCACGGCTTCGGCTGCTGCTCTCTGCGCAGTCAGAGTCGGCTTCTCGTCGTGCTTCCTCTCTCCAGAAACCCTGGCTCTCGCTTTATACGTCGCTCGCGGTCCAGCTCGGTTGCTTCCACGCTTTCTATTGGCTGACTGACCAGCTCGTCGTCGGGAGCTGCTCTTCGCCTCCGCACTCTACTTGCGGCTTCCCCACTTTCCACTTTCCCCCCATTTCCCCATTTCCCCGGACCTCCCGCTTACACCTCGCCGCAACTCCGAGGACGGGCCTGGTTGGTGGTTGTGGCGCGACTGTGGCTGCGCTGTCCTGCTTCTGCGTTGCTGTGTCTGGTAAACTGCACTTCGGTTTGCTTGCTTGTACTCTGACTGGCTCAGCACAACCAGTTCCTTCTCTTTATATCTTCATCTACTGTAATCTGCCTTCTTGGGATGCCTTGGGCCGTATAGCAGAAGTATGTTGTGGTAGGACTGGGAATCTGTAGGAGATTTCCTAATTCGTCTACTGAATTTATTTGGACATCTTGAGATATTTTATTTTATTTTATTTTTATTCGAATACATATATTATATATTCCTGTCTAATACCCAAGCTGCTCTCGTCGCGTTATGCAATCACACACTACCAGTAAACAGCATACCCTTCCGAGCTCATGTCGGTAGAGCAGGTTGATATCCGAGGAGCAGTTTTGCGCAGCCGCCTACTACCGATTTGCCGAAAAGCATCCTCGGTGTCATGCAGCAGACAACCACCAACCTGGTCACCTGACGACTTACAGACACTATCGCGTGTCTCCACTAGCCCAACGGTGTTCCTGTGTTTTCCATGTGCTCTCCAGTGGCGATTCAATTAATTTACAGACGCAAAAGCACGAATTACTCGTAGGGATTACATGGAACACTGCAGGCGTGTTGATGCTTTGCGCGCTGATGCAGACGATCCACGGTACGAGTACACGGAGCCGTGTGACGAAAACGCCATAACTAACAAAGGTGACAAAGACGACGTCGGGCAATTGTAGCCTAAGAAGCACCGTCGGACTAGCTGAAACCCACTGCATGCAGCTAGTTGACTTCTGGATTTGGCCGTTTGCGTGGCTGTCGATACACTATGTACAGACCACCCACCACTTTGCTATTTTCCCAGATACAAGACATGGCCGTGCCTCACCCCACCCCGCTGATTGCGATCGGACCTGGTCGCCCATTCCTTTACGTATATCGTGATTACGTGGGTATGTTAGCAGGATACTCCCTTCCGCCATAAATAGACACGCTTCGAGATCATCAGAGACATGGCCAAGACAACTCATGTCTACAGCGGACGCCGTACGGGGTAAGGAGCACCATGACGCATGGCCACGACCACGATCCAATTTACGGTGATTTGGGATTTGCTTATTCCCCCTTGCCTTGTTTCGAGCTTGTTGTTTAAATCCTGCTTATTTGCATGTTTCCAAGGCAAAGAAGGAATGTCCGCTGTCCCTAATTTCACATGCCAAACACAAACACCCTCTATGGAGCTCTTATTGGAATGGCCTAGGCCTTCTAAAAAAAGACGAAATAAGCACATTAATTACGGCAAAACAAAAAACAACTCGTGAGCAACATGAAGGAAGCTACGGAAAAAGGTGGACCAATAATAGCCAACCGCAAAGTCCAGACACAGTACGCACAGTTTCCGAACACTGTATACCGCAAGGCGCCGAGAATGCAGATCTCGGGTGGCAACGTTAACCGGCCAGGGGTAGCCGAAATAGGGGCTTATGGTCACCGTACCTGCATTAGGTTGTGCATTCTTGTGTATATTTGTGCAGCCGTTGCATTTCTGCCGCCCAACGCGACGCTGCTTGCGCTTTCTTCTTTTGCATACTCGTACGGAGTACTGTGTCCAAACTCCGAATGAGCCCTAGCAAAGACGACAACAGCTAGTTGCCTCGATAGCCTGCAAAAGCCGCAGTGACGACGACAAGCAACGTCACGAAACCGCGAGTATTCTACCATGTCCTACATAGTACTTGTATAGTACTTGTAATGCGATAGCTCGACACACAGGATCCAACGACTGCAATCTCCCCGACGATACTACGTCGTATGCAGGTAGTGGAAATCGCCTGCTCCAGCGAGTACGAGTAATGCTGTACAACAGAAGGATCATGGGACCGTTATTGTGTCAACCTTTACGGAGTACGTCGTAAGAGTTAGTAAGACAGAGACTGAGCTGTCTCCCACGCAGCTCACGTTACATATAGCAAATGGAGACATAACACGAACACGTAGAAAGTAGAAAAAAAAAAAGCTTTGTTGCCAGGCCAAAACTGCCCTCAGAAGTTCTGTCTAAGAACATAAACACGCCTGGCAACAAAACAAGAGACAGGAAAATTGGCAGAAGAGATGTTGATAATTTTTGTCAGACTGTTCCGGACTCGTCGAGGTCACGCTGTCCCATCCTCCAGCCTGGATCCAGGAACCCAGAGCCGAGAAAAAAAAACAATCAAAACCCGCAAGTCCAGCCCAGTCCACGCTCAACAACCTTCCATGCTCAGGAAATCCTTGGAGAAAAAGATGGGGGACCACGCAAACGCAAAGATTGACAAGACGCCCGTGGCAAGAAATGGCCTCCTCCACACAAAAACACCAATACTTCTCGCTGAACACACAAAAAGAGTTGTTCCATATTAGATCTCAGACGAGATCTGTTATATTAATCAGTCAGAATAAAACTTGTGTACCATGAAAATGATCTTTCCCAAACGTCCCAAAAGAATAAAAAGTCTAGAAATCGTTGCCTGTCCCTTTGGTATCAAGCCACCAGATGTAAATATAGAAAACGCTCCATGTCATTATCGAGAATGAAATTTGCGGGGGGAAGAATAAAGATTCGTATTGTCAAGACTGCGGGATTTCAAACAACAACCGTAACATTATGGGAAATCGGATTATAGATCGCCGGTTTGAAGACAGTCCCTTGGGCCCCCCCACAAGAGTTTTGAAGAATGCGTTGCTACATTTACAGCAGAGCAGCCACACCGAGGGCGACAGCCAGACCGGCGCCCGAGAGAGCAGCAGCCTTGCCGGCACCGGCAGTGACGGTGGAGGGGGTGCTGGACGGGGTGTAGGAGCCGGTGGCGGTGCCCTTGGCGTAGGTGGTGGTGGCGTTGCTGTACGCGGTAGGGGCGGCGCTGACGGTCCAGGCCGGGCTGAGGAAGAGAGTTAGCAGGCTGTATGTAAGGATTTAAGGTTCCGGGAATGGAGCCGGGTACTCACGTCGTGGAGCACGAGACCGAGGTGGAGGTGGTGACGGCCTTGGTCAGGGTGCACGGGCAGTCCGTGATCGTGAGGGTGGTGGCCTCGGTGATCGTGTAGGTCTGGCCGGCGTGGGTCAGGACCGTGGCCTCCGGGCAGTACGTGGTCAGGGCAGTGACGACCTCGGTGGTGTAGGTGACGTTGCTGGCCGAGGCAGCGGTGGCCAGGGCAATGATGGAGGCGACGGAGTACTTCATTTTGACGGTTGGTGTCGGTAAGACGGATTGGGATTGTTGGAGAGTTTTGGAGCGCGAGGCTGAAAGGCGAACCGGGAGTGGTAACGAGTGAAAATGACTGAAAAGTCGGAGTTGGTTTGAGAAAGCGAATGTGGGTGAAGAAGAAAAGAAGGAGAAGGGGAGAGAAGGATGGCAAGAGAGAAGGTGGACTTATATACAGGAATGGGTGGCCGAGTTGGCCCATATTGGCTGATGTAGACCCATGTTTTTCCCTTGTCTTCTCACTTGATAAACAGGGGGTGTGATGGCGGTGGTGGTGGTGGTGGAAAGCGGCGACAGGGGTATACGAGGTGAGGAATGAAGAGGCGAGCAGGCCAGTGCTCGTACTCGAAGCAGTGCGAGCAGTGCGAGCACGGCTAGCGGAGCCTGGCCGATGCGAGATGGGATGGAGAAGGAGAAGGGGGTGGATTGCAAAAAAAGTGCGCATTGGTACGCAGATTGCATTCCTGGCAGCAGCAGAAAAAAAAAACAACAGGGCAAATAAGGTACAAGGGTAATGTCACTGTGCAAGACAGCCCCCTCCCCCCCCCCCAAAAAGGAGATTGACAAGCGCTAATTTGGTCAGATCGGTGTAGGGGGCAGGGCTCCATAATTTCCGTCCTAAAAAAACGAACAGGTTATTTCGCAAACTGGTTGGCCGGCTCGGTCTCAGCCAACCACCGGCAGGATTACGTATCCAAGAAGTGGGCCCGGATAAGGGGATGGACCTTTTCAGCAGGCAGGTGAATAGGGGGGGTTTGCGAAAGCATCTAGGTACCAACTGCACGCTGAACGCGTTTGAAGTGCGACGCAGGGAGAGAGAGAGGCCTGCCTGCCTACTACCTTTGTTTTGTTGTTGTCACTGCCGCCCGTTGTTGCCATGGGGCCTGGGATCCACTGCCAAAGGCGTGTTGCGGCGAGCTCTCCCCGAAATGAAAAAAGGATCCCGCATGCGAGGATACGAGCTGGCGGCTGGTATGAGTGATAGTCTCATGCGATAATCTCTTGCCATACTATGTAAGATACTATGAAAATACGAGTACCGTGCACATTGCAGGCGAGAGGCCGGGGAAGAGCTAGATGATGCCCCGTTCGGCACAAGGAAGAGCAGCAGCGCATTCACAGGACAGAAATAGCAGCAGCCAATTCATAGCAACACGCACAGACCGTTCGAGGACGCTGGGGAGTCCATGTTGCATACCGCAAGGCGCCTTTCCAGCAGTTGCTCCGTCTTCGTGCCCGTACGGATCGCGGACACAGCTCACGCTTGGCAGTCCACCGAGATGCGTGCGAGCACGAGTATCCTACCTTTGCACGTTGCCACGCCCTCCACAGCACGCATGATCACGCACTCTGCTCGCGGGACGATACAGTTGTCGCCGCGCACTGCCCGTCTCCGGGGTACTCCGTAGATCTCAGAGAGACGTGCTCCGTAAATAGAAGTGACGGTGACGAGCCCGAAAGCTGGGAGGGATTTACGGGGTGGGGTATCTTACGTTGCGTTGGAAAGAGAGGATATGAGGAAAAGTCGGGAAAGCTAGACAGGCTTGGGAAAAGAAGGCCAGACGGTCAGGACAGCAAGGGACGGCCAGAAAGGGCCAGGAAATGAGCAGCTCGTGTTTGGGGGGTAAGATACTTTCTGGCAGCGCAGGGCCCCAAATTGCGCCGTGTCAATACGAAGGCAGACATTGCATTAGTGCGCTGCCCGTTGTGCTGTGGGCGGCTGTCCTTTTCTGCAAGGCGCCCGCCCTACCGGCCAGACGACGGGGGGGGGGTGTGGCGTTACTTTTTTCTGTTTTTCTTCTTTCTTCTTTTCCGTCGCTGCTATGTATATGCGCTTTTTGCGGGGCGCGGAAATGAGCTTGGGTGCATTCCCCTGAGCTCTTTTACGAGCCGTTTCCTGCAGCGCTGCAGCGTTGCCGCTCGCACTGTACTCCGTAGAAGTCACAGGCTGGCCAGAAGCTCCTTGTTCCAGTCGACTGCTCCACCAAGGGGCAGCCCTCAGGGCATTTTGCCACTGAATGGCGGTGGAACCCGCCTGTCTCCGACAGGGCCCGAGCTGCTCTTACTCGTACACCTACTTATGCATTGGTCTGCGTAAGCAGACATGGCCGGAAACAGGAGGTTCCTTCTTTTATTGTCTTCATTCTTAATTGTCGCGTCTGCACAAGACAAACACACACATTCGTACGAGTTACTCGCGTTCACGGCTTTTCCTCCGTCCTCTACGACTACACGCGCGCGTCTCTAGCTCGTCCGATTTTTGCTATCACACTCGCTTGCCAAGAACGAACTGATCAGGGGTGCAGGAAAAATATTACCCACCGCTGCTACTCCGTATGTGTCGTAGAGCATCGTAGCTCCAACGCACAATAAGCTACCTCATTTCGTTTAGGGAAGCATGGGCGTGGCTTCCCGCCGCTTTCCTCCGCTTACCAAACTCTCTTTTTTTAATGGGCGAATAAGTGGACGATACGTTCTGCTGTCTCGTAGGCTGGGTGGATTTGCTGGCCCGAGAGCCTTGCCTATTGTGGGAGCTCATTTCCACCTCGGAGCACACTCTTAGCTCGTATCGAAAGTATTGGTTCGGTGGCCAGGTCCCCTGGTCCAGTCCAGGACTTTTGAGCACGGCGTACCATGCACGATACTGTGTACGAGTACGGAGTACTATGTACGATACGAGTACTCCGTAGGGCTCGCATGTCACCGACCGTTGATGATCCCCCCTCGGTTGAAGAAGGAAGAAAAAGAAGGAGAAAGAAGAAAAAGGACGCGGCAGGGCACATTGCATCTGCCGACACGAGCTCTTGCATTGGGATCAGCAATGAAGAAAGGCGGCAGCTTGTCGGCGTCCAGAACGGGCCAGCCTCCCGGCCCTTTTTGCCGGTTCGGCGGTCTATATCGGGCACGAGCGCTGTCGCGAGCGAAAGAAGCATGACGCCAAGAAACTACAGCCTTCCCCATGCAGAGTGTAACCTCCTCGGCATATCCACCTTCCTCATCTCGATTGAGCCCGTTGTCGCGTGCTTCG
The DNA here is from genome assembly GCA_029299595.1 of Grosmannia serpens. Classification (NCBI taxonomy): domain Eukaryota; kingdom Fungi; phylum Ascomycota; class Sordariomycetes; order Ophiostomatales; family Ophiostomataceae; genus Grosmannia; species Grosmannia serpens. The sequence continues at coordinate 22,918 of JANSMH010000233.1, forward strand.
TTGTTGTATTTTGCGTCTTCGGCCTTCCCCGCGTCCACGTTGCCGCGTTGCCTCTGCTTCACCCTCTCGTCACGGCCGTCAGCTCAAGACTTGTCGACGATGCCGTGCGGCGACCGAGCTGGGCCTCTGTCTCGCCTTGTCATGGCAAGCGCGGCCGCGATTGCTGGCGGACGATAGAAATGCCGCATTTGTCATCGCCCGGATGACAAATGGTGGCAATTGTGGGGGTCAATGCATGGCCATTACTTGTCAGAGGTCGAGATAGTATGGAGGGAATCGACCTTGGTCAGTAGAAACTGTCGGAACCACGAGCATATCCAGCAGTTGCACGGTTTCTCTGCACACAAGATGGCGACATTCATGCGGGCAGTGGGTGAGTGAGGGTGGGAGGGGGACAGAACACGAGCACCCAGAGATGCAGAGACGGACAGCGAGCCGAAGACTGGCTGGTGGATGGCTTGCTGACCGGCGGCAGACATCAGGGGCGGCAAGGGTGATGCGGACGCCCTGTTTATCAACGACAAGACGGCGCGGCCGACGGCCGGCGCGGGCGAGGCCGTGGTGCGGGTCAAGGCCTTTGGCCTGAACCGCATGGACCTGCTGCAGCGCGAAGGGCACTACCCGGTGCCGCCGCAGGCGCCGGCGACGCTGGGCGTGGAGTTTAGCGGGGTGATCGAGTCGGTGGGCGAGACGGGCGAGACGGGCGAGACGGGGACGCCAGCCTTTGTCGTGGGCGACGCCGTGTTTGGCCTGGCCTACGGCGGCGCCTATGCCGAGTACGTGCGGGTGTCGACGCGGATGCTGCTGCACAAGCCGTCGTGGCTGGGCTGGCACGAGGCCGCGGGCCTGCCGGAGACGTGGCTGACGGCGCTGCAGGCGCTGCACGAGATTGGCGGCTTCGGCTTCGGCGGCGACGGCGCCCCGGCGACGAAAACGGCGCTGTGGCACGCCGGCGCGTCGGGCGTCGGCATCGCCGGCATCCAGCTGTCCCGTCTGGCCGGCGCCAAGGCCGTCTACGCCACGGCCGGCTCCGACGCCAAGTGCGCCTTTGTCGTCGACGCGCTCGGCGCCACCGCCGCCTTCAACTACAGGACCGCCGACTGGGTCCGCGGCCTGCTCGACGCCACCGCCGGCCGAGGCGTCGACCTCGTCGTCGACTTTGTCGGCGCCGGCTACTTTGACAAGAACATGGCCGTCGCCGCCCGCGACGCCCGCATCGTCCTCCTCGCCCTCCTCGGTGGCGCCGTCCTGCCCGCCGCCACCAACATCAGCCCCCTGCTGCTCAAGCGCCTGCGCGTCGAGGGCAGCTCCCTGCGCAGCCGCGACCTCAACTACCAGGCCCGTCTGCGCGACCGTCTCGCCGCCGTCCTGCCCCGCTTCGCCTCCGGCGACCTCAAGCTGGTCGTCGACCGCGTCCTGCCCTGGTCCGACATCGTGCAGGCCCACAAGTACATGGCCGCCAACCTGTCCATGGGCAAGATCATCTGCACCATCCCGTGGTGACGAGGGGCGGGGGCGAGGGAGGAGAGAGAGAGAGAGAGAGAGTGACACAGAGAGAGAGAGGAAACGGGTCCGGGCAAAAAGGCTGCTATGCTAGCAAACTTACAACCACAATCTGCCGGGGAATACAACTCGCATAAAGAACCGCTCGTCTGTCTCTTTCCTTCGTCCTCCCTCCCCTCCTCTCCCCTGCCCCTGCCCCCCGTGCTCAGTGCTCGTTCAGCCACTGGAGCATCTGGCGAAACGCCGTCGCCTGGGCCGTCTTGATGGCCTCGTCGGCGTAATCGCCCACGACGGCAAAGCCTACAGCAGCAGAACCCCGTTAGCCCATTTCTGCGCGCTCACGTGCGTCGTCACATGACCGCTGTCCGTCTGCTGCTTACCGTGCGGCACGCCTGGATACACCTGCACCTCGTGCTCAATGTTGTGTCCGGACAGGTAGTTCTCGCCCGCCATGCGCACCTCGTCCGGGAACATGGGGTCGCTCTCCACGCAGGCCAGACTGACCGGAGCCTGCAGGCCCTGGAAGTCGTCCGGCGACACCAGCGTCGCGTGGGCCACGGCCCCAGCCCTGATCAGCGGGCCCTTGGCCGCCGGCTGTGGCTGTTTCCTGGGCGTGCCTGCCTCCAGGTCCAGGTCGACATTGGCTGTGCTCGCGCGCTCGCCCGCCGCCTCCGCGCCACGGCCCTTGTCGCCCGCCAGCAGCAGCACGTAGCGCCCGCCGAAGCAGTAGCCGGCCGCATAGACGCCGTCGCCGCTCGAGACCGCATCGGCAAACTCGTCCCGGCTCGCGTCCAGCACGCGCCGCAGGATCGGCAGCACCTTGGCCTCGGTGTGGCGCGCCAGCCACATGTCGATCAGGAAGCTCTTGACCGTCTCGACCGCCTTGGTCCGGAACAGGTCCAGAAACGACGGCGTCTCCGACTGCTGCTGCTGCTGCTGCTGTTGCTGCTGCTCCAGCAGCCGTGCCGCCTCTTCCGTCTGCTGCTCGCCCGCTCCCCTCGACCCCTCCGCCGTCGTCGTCGAGTTCGGCGCCACGTCGCCGTCAAACAGGTCCGGCATCACCACCACGTAGCCCTCGTCCGCAAACATGTCTGCCTGGATCTGGTTGTTGGTCGACCGCACGCCCGTGCCGCCGCTGAGCAGCAGCAGCAGCCGCGCCGGCGCATGCGGATACCCCCCTGGCTTCGACACGTACACCTGGGAGGCACAGACAAGACTGTTAGCGACGGCAGGCAGAGACGAGAGGACATGCGCGTATCTGATGTCGGCGGAACAAGAGAGCCGGCTCCGCAGCTGCAGATCCCCGTCTGCTTACATCGACGTCGCCCATCCGCCGCATCTCACCCTTTGGTGACCGGCCCGTAGCTACAACCCCATATCGTACGAGTCAGCTGATTCTCCCTCCAAAGCGATGGGGCGAGGTGGACAACGGACGAGCTGGCCGGTCCGACACGCAGTGGTCACTCAGGCCCGTCCTGCCAATCGGAGCGGGCCCGCGAGCTGCGGACGGAGCTGCATCTTCAGCCGCATCGCTCTCGGGAGACCTTGTCGAGACGTCTGCATCTGCCATTGCTCTCTTCTGCTCATTCACTCGTCGCTGCGGCGACGGGAAGCGAAGCCTGGGCGGAGCTGTTGCAGGGCCGAGCCAGATGATATGCTCGTCTGCTTTCTGCTTTCCGGAAGCGCGTAGGGGTCTGCCAGCACCAGGCGAGTTCTATGTATGAAGCTGTATTGATGCCGCGCGACTGTGGAGCGGTCGGTGAGACGATGGTGGCCGCATATTGCACTTGTGTTGGCTGTTTATGCGGGGGCGGTACACAGTGTGTATACTTTATCACACTGTCCGTGGACTGTACACTGGTCTTCGGCCATGAATCTCCATTCCGTGACTATGGTTCTGCTCCGGTGCTTTTATTGGAAATGATGTTCCTTAATATAAAAATACTCTGCGCCTGAGCTGCTACCCGGCTCCCGGGAGGTCGGCACACAATAATGCAGCCCTTTGCCAACGCAGCCCGGCACCACCATAAATCATCTCCCAACACCATCCTCTTCGTCGATCAAGTGCATGAAAGCCTCTTTCTCTCTAGGCCGGGGATAAGCACATGACCAGACAAAGACTCCGTCGACACGAGGAGGTGGGAGGTGGAACGCGAGTAATAGCGCCCCGGCCGTCTATTTTCTCGCAACAATTCAAAACTGCTTCAACTTCTTGCACGACACTCTTGTTTATCTGTAACGAGCCTCATATGGACGAGAGGCTGGGGGTACTCCGCTGCAGTGTCACTGGGCCTGTATATACTCGGAAGGAGGTGATAGAAGCACAAGGGAAGCACAAGAGCTGCATAAGAATACGGGAAGCACCGTGAGACAGTCTGAAAGAAGTGACCTTCAACGAACTGACCGGGGAGGGACACGCTGGTTGTATGACGACGAACATATGGTACATCCCGGCCGGTCTGGTCCTCCATCAGCAGCAATGTGCTGAAGCTGGTTGGCTATTGGCTCCAGCTGTCCCGTTTATGAGCTGTACCATGGCCCGTTCCCTGCTGATTGTGTTATTGCTGGAGTTGATCGAAAGAAATCGAATGTGTAGAAGCTGCTGTAGTAGAGCTGGTACAACTATCATAAATCCCCTGATGCTACCCTAGACTTGTTACCCCGAGCCAATCCAAAACCACCAGTGAGTCCTGTTCTGTGCGGGTGGCGAGGGCCGCCGCTGGCCCTTTTTTCGGTTGTAGTTGTTCAATAGACGAACTTTTACTGAACAGCCCCTCGCAGTAGTGTCTATTCACTCCCAGGAGAATGATATGATTACGAAATTAATAAAAAAAGTCACGCAAGCTAGAGATGAATACAACGTAGCCTAAGAATCAATGATATTCTGTTGCAACATGAGTAATAACTGCATTACACACCCAGATATCAGGGAAAGAGAGCATACAGACACACCCAAACACCGGTGATAGTACGCAACCCCGGTTCGAGCCCTCGCGTATTTAACCCACCCGGCGATACTGCCGCATGCGGAGAGAGGTGATGAAAGGGGGCAAGACAGAAGTTAGAACGCGCTGTCGTCGACATCTGCACCTACACGAACCACAACTGCTCCCGGGGAACCCTCGGGATATGCAGGGGTATTATGGTGTGCTTCCCAGGCAGTGGAGGAGGCCAGGAAGGCTGACTGGGAGCGCCAAGAACTAAAGCGTTTTATTGCACCAAGTTCGGCACTTATAAACGCACAATAGCCCAGGTGTTGGTTACGTGCGTGCACTATTGGCAAGGCCGGTTATGTTGTTCGTTGCCCAAACATATTGATGGCCCTGAACGCATCATGGTTGGTCTTTCTCGCGAGCCTAGACCCGGTACTTCTATCTCTCCCAAATCGAATTGTCGTGTTGGAAAGGGCTCAGGGGCTGACTGACGGTGACGTACGGAGTATCCCAACGGTCACGGCCAAAAGCGGGAAGGAGACTGCCTGCCGGCGTTTCGAGAGAATGAAAGCGCCGGCTTGGGTTGTCTTTCGGTCCATCACGGCTGGCATCAACCGCGTCTGAACGCGAGATGCCTGCCGGGCAGGCAAGTATACGGGAGGCCAGGATATGGCTTGCCTTTGGTGGAACACATGTCCCCCCTTCCTCGCATACCTGCTGCTGGTCCCACACAGCCATGTTGCATCTGTATAGCACGAGGAGAGAGAGCAGCAGCGGACCACTGCAAGCGGGAGAACAGAAGCTGATACGGCGACCGGGCAGTGGCAAAAGGAGATGAACGAGCACACGAGCAGACAGTAAGACCACGCGGAGATGGCCGCAGCCAGCCCTAGACATCGCGAGGGAAGCCGGGCTAGGGCCAGACGGCAGCAGACGTGTGTAAGGCAGAGACAGCACTGCATATGCAAATCATAGATGCGTCTTCTCGGCAGTCGCGGCGCCGGACGGCATTGGCAGAGCAGCTGTGTACTTTCCCCGTTGTCTCCGGCGGGCTCATCGTGCAATCGCTCGTCTGTGTCTCCCAGCAGCCGTGCCTGGGAAGACCAAACGACGTCGCCACCAACGGCCAACGGGCAGAGAGCACCGACAAGGCTTCTTTCTCCCAGGCCGCTGACTGTGTCCCACCGCCAAAAACAACGAAAAACAACGAAAAACAGGCCAAAAAACAAGCAAAAAACATGTGCCCGTCGCATACGACTCGAGATGCTCACAACGGCCACACGGTTCGTCCCTCTCGGCCTTTGATCCCGCTCGCTGTTCGCCGGGACCAGCTAGCCAGGACCGGAATGGTCTCGGCCATCCTGCTGCTGGTGCCGGCGCTGGTTCTGATGACGGTGCTGATGCCGGTGCTAATGCTGAGGCTGGTGCTGATGCTGCCCCCCTCTGCAGTCCGTTCCAACGACGGCCCGCTGCTGGTAGGGGAGGGGGGGAGCTCTCGACGATTACCACACACATAGCCATGCGTTTGTGCTTCTGCATCTGCCATACCTCCCAGCGCCGCCTAGCTGCGTCCACGGGAAACGGGACGGCAATCTGACAGTTTTTCCTGTTTCTCTGGCCCCTCTCCCCAGCCCCGATCATTGTGCATGTGCCAACAGACCTACATAGTACCTCTCTGTTGCATGTGCATGTATATCTACATCCGAGCAGAGGGAGAGAGTGGTCTGCTGGCAAGCTGGCAAGCTGGCCGGCCGGCAAGCTGGGCAGACCACTCTCAGCGAAGGGGGTCCACAGCTTACAAGCGGCGCTTTGCTCTACTATGTAATTTTTCACCCAGTCACCCCCTCCCAAATCCTCTGCCAACCCCCCCCCCCCCCTCATAGCCTTATGCAGGTGGCATTGGCTGGACTATTCTTTGCCTGCCACAGGCCTGCGCCAAAAGCTGGATCCTGTTGCAGGAGGGCAATCTGCGTTACCTGCTGCAGACGCTCTGCAGGCCCGGAAGTTGACGTGCTGTAGATCTGCTCGCACAGGAAGCAGAGGCAGAAATGGCACGCCTTCTCTGCATGGCAGTGCATTCCGGGCTCCTCTGCAACGGGCTCGCGAGACCAGGTCTATGGCGCTAACGGTCGTCCGGCTGGAGATCGACTTCCCTCGGCCTCTTCTCCCACTCTTTTATTTTATCTGCTTATTTATCAATTTATTGATTCTCTTTTTTTCTTTTCTTTTCATATCTCTTCGCCCTCAACTGCCCTTCGGCTAGGACGATCCCGGCCAGATTTCAACAGGCTGCGCAATTACCTTCCCTAACGGGCGGAAGAAGAGGGGAGGGGGTGTGTGGAATGGAAGGCAAACCGGAGCTATCTTACATACGAGTAGTACACGACTGCTCTCACGGACGGATCTTGGTCGTTCCCTGCTGACCGACCTTCCGTATCCACCACCGGCGGCACACTTTGCTCGTCTTCCCCTCCCAACTGTGGCCGGTCAAAGCCGGGGACCCGTCCAATCAAGCAGCAGACGATGGCGAGGCCGCATCCGACAGCAGACAGCAGACGACAGACGACAGACAACAGACAGCAGACTGCAGAAAACGGGACTCGACGCCAACGCACAGCCACGCGGACAATGCCTGTACACAAGGGCCACGCTCGTTCTGGCCATCCCTCCTCCCAACTGCCGTCCATGTGACCCCCATCACCTTCTGTGCCTGCTCTTGCTTCCTTACCGACTGCTCGCACCTTGCAGACAACTCCGGCGGGCGTAGCTATCGTCAATGGCCAGGATACGAGCAGCTTCTCAATCCGAGGCCAACGGGACAGAAAAAAAAAAGGCAAAATAATAGTAAGAATACTTCTGCCACAGGGGTCTGACGTGGTGTCCCCAAGCCCGAAGAAGGAAGGATCACCGGATCTGGGGTCTGGGTTCCAAGCGAGCGAGGGAGAGGGACGTCCAGCACGCCGCGGCTGGCAAATGCTGATACATACGAGTACTCCGCCGCACATGTATCGACCCTGTGGCTTTCTCTCCTAGCCCCCATTCCGCCTAGTGTGGTGATTCCGCCTGTTAGCACCGATGTATCCGTACACGTATCGTGCTCGTACGAGCACCCAGAAACGGAGAGGCTTGGGGAAGGAGGGGGTTGCTTTAAATAGAGTGGACATTTCCAAACCGGGTCGAAGAAGCGGTGTGCACTTGGCTAGGCCGTAAGCAGGCTGGGTTGAGATCACGCTAACTGACGTCTTTTTTTTTTTCTCCCGCAGAGCCCAAGCTCGGCGAGAGAGGGGGGGAGGGAGAGGGCAGGGGAGGGAAAGAGAGAGACAGAGAGGGAGACAGGGAGGGAGAGAGAGGGAGACGGGGGAGAGAGGATGGATACTCGTAGCATCATCAGGACGTGCAACGTGTTCCGGTGGGACGACTTTGGGGACGCCGTGATAAGAGAGACGGCCCTCGTGCACGGCTGCTGCTGCTGTCTGCCCTTGCGGTCCCGCTTCTTCTGTTGCCTCTTCCCTTCTGAGGCTGCACGACGTCGCTCCGCGCTGGCCCTCTCGTCTCCATCCGGATCGTGCTCGGAGCTGTCGTATGTTTTCCCTCAGCCGATCGCTCAGCACTACGAGTACGACGCGGCCGGCGCCCTGATACTACATGCTATGTAACGTCTTGAAGGGGACATGCAGAGGAGTGCGGCAGAGCACAAGGCTAAACCGTCGAGGCAGCCACTGAAGAATGCGTGTGTGTGTGTGGAATGTGGCATCAAACGGGACGCGGGCTATTTTCTTTTCTTTCAGCATCCCCCCCCCCCCTTCCATCGTATCTCTGGCCCGGGAATGTCGTGCAGGAAGACAATCAAAAATCTACAAGTACGAGTACGAGCAGGATTGTCGATGCCGTCTGCCCTGTGGAAGGGCTAGTGGGCCGGCGAGGCAATTAAATGAGGCAGCCCAAACCAGCCAAAGAGCCTGTTGTCCGAGAGGTAGAGATACTTTCCGGCAGACACCCCATTCCTTGCAAGGTAAGCCGCCTTCCTCGTACTCGTAGGAGCGGGTGGCAATTCTCTCGGGCTGGATCTCACCGTATCGCTCTGCACGATAGATATCGCCAGCATCAGCGACAGCGACAGCGATTTTCGCAAGATAAGTTACGAGTCAGATGTGCAAACGGAGCGCTCCATGCATTCAGGTTCTTCCTGCGCAGCGCGCCGGGAAACGGTCCGCCCTGCAGTCCGGTCCGTTCGAGGCATCGTCTTCTCTCTGCTCTCCCCCTCCCCCCTGCTTCTCGGCCAGGACCCCTGCTCTTCCAGCCACCTCTTCATGAGTTCGGTTTGCGCGGGCCAATCACAGGGCGGCAGCCACCGGAAAGACCAATGATTTGCATAACCCGTTTCACGCCTTTGAGCAAGAGGGAGATAGAGCGATGGACAGTTGGAAACATGGGTGCAGGGGTGTGAGGGAAGGCCGAGAAGGGCCTTGTAACGAGACAGGACGTACGAGCAAGATACGGGCAAGACTTTGCCAGGCCCTGCTATCTGCCTCTGCGCGCAGCTGAGAGAGAGCCAGCCATTGGTTGCTTACCAGGACAGCACACCCCGAAACTGGGTCTGGCCCGCGAGCGGTGATTTGAGGCAACATCGAGGGAGGGAGATTGGAAAGGGGGGGGGGGGGGCAAACATGATCAGCTCGTGTCTCGCCAGCAAAAGAAAGAAAAAATGGAAGGCAAAAAAAGAATATAAAAAATAAGACGATATCCTTGGACGGCCGGCGCAGACAACCAAAAAAAGGGTGGTAGCGCCAAACTATCCACCGCAAATTGTGGTGATGTGGGTTTCGAGACGTGGTGCCTGGTGATTGGACTGCCGGCCCGTTGATGTGGCCGTCGATATAGCCATTGGATTAATACGGCTTATTGATGTGCTTTTTTGTTTTATATATTTTTTCGATGCATTCTGATTTGTCGAGCGCCGGAGGACGGAACAAACGGCTCGTAGTGCTGTGCTGCAGCCGATGATCTTTGCTCTGCCCGACAGGACGGCCATCGCTCGACAAGGGACACATCTGGCCGTCGACTACGGCCATGCCGAGGCTGTCTGTGTGGGATAGGAATCGGGTCATCTGTCGTCCTTGCAGGGACAGGCCGCTGTGGCCACTGTGGCCGCTGGGGCCGCTGTTTGGTGTTCCCTCTTGCCGTTGGAGCCCAACGTCGTCTGCTGGTTGTTCTGGAAGGGCAATCAGTCAGTTGGTCAGTCCATTGCCAGTTGTTGACCATGACCACGGAGAGAACTCTTTTCGTTCGTCTTCCTTCGCCCCCCCCCCCCCCTCTCTCCCTTGCCTGCTCGCATCCCCATAAGAAAAACCACGCGGTTCGCCCTCTGTGGCGGGCCACTGTCAAGGATGGGCTCAATGGGGAATGGTGCGCGCGCGCGAGAAAGCAAGAGACGGAGGACGAAAGAAGCTCGCGCTATCGTATGCAAAAGGTGCGTAGCCGCTCTGCATTCGCGCCCGTGTGGAGTCTCCTCTGAGGATGGGTGTCCCCTGGTCAGTTGATACGATGTGTAGGCGGAGTAGCGAGTACGACGAGGCCATTGCTTGCGTTTCGTCTAGAGTGGGTTATACCAGCTTCGCACGCGAACCTCTTTTCCTGTTGTTCTTGCTCCTCTTTTTTGGGAGGGTATTTTTTATATATAACCATTTTTCCGTCTTCAGGCTTGCCACTGCGAAATGCAGAAATACACTGGAGGAAGCCCGTTTGGGGAGCCCGTTTTAGGTGGGGACGATGCGACGCGGAAGAAGAAAAAGGCGGTGACGCGCTGGCTGGTTGCTGCTGCCCGTGTCCACCAACTCGTAATGCCGGGGCGTTTGATAGCAGGCCAGCCAGGAAGCCGGGACGCGGGTGTGGAGAGCAACTGCGCTACGAGGGCGCTGCTCCGTGTTGTCTACTAGCGCTCCCTTGCCTGGAAAAGCGCCCCAAACGCACGCTCGCGGGCACTGCAGTATTGACTACTCGCACGGAACATCTGGCCGACGAGCGCAGACGCGGATCCCGAGGCGCTGGAAAAGGGCAATATGACGATCCCATTAAAACCCGCTTCCCGGCCTCTGTTCTCATACGAGTACTCGTACTCGTACATACGGAGCATTATCTTACATAGTCCAAAATAGCATGCCTCCTGGACCGTGCTGCTGCCCTCGTCTCCAAAACTGATCGCCGGCGGGTCGCTGATCTTCAGCCGACAGTCAGGCGTCGCGGACGAGGCGGTGGAATCCTGAGACATGGGACACGGCCTTGCTTCCTTTTTGCGTGGCGCAGGGCTGGCACAAGAAAACAGCAGAGCGCTCCGTTTGGTCTACCAGACATGGCTAGTATCTTTGGTATCTTACGGAGCACGGCCGTTTATCCTCTTCTTCGCGCTGTTGTCTTTTTTTCTTCTTTCTCATCTCGCCCCGCCTTGATATCGTCCTGTCCGCTCGGCACCGGCTGAAACCAGGGTCTGCCGTTCCGCTGGCGAAGCGGATCGGGTAGAAGACCAGTGGCCGAGACCCAGCGGGAAACGTGTTGTTAAATCACACGGGTCGTGAAGAGTTGGGCCAGCAAGAAGGCGAGAAGGAGAGGGCGAAAGAAGGACGATGACGAAAAAAAAAAAAGGAAATAAGAACCCCTGGGAGGCATTATGGAGGGCGTTTTTGCCAACCAGCTTCCGTGCTCGCTGGTGTCAAGTGATTCATGTTGCGGATCCCAGCCTTTTTCTCAACCAGTCCCCGTCTGCCACGGCGCATCCTAACCGGAACCTATCTTACCTCTCTGCGGTCCAGGTGAGCCGCGGGACACACAGATAGATAGACACGCGAGCTAAGAGGACAGTCGAATGCCCGAAACGGAACAGACAAAGAAATGGGCGACATGGACGACATGGACGACATGGACGACATGGACGACATGGACGATATGGGCGATATGGGATATGGGATATGGGATATGGGCGATAGGGACGATATGGCTCTCTCGTTTCGGCCTGTGCCTCTCTCCTCGCACACCCTTGCGTCCCGTGAGCCCACGGCCATGCCGTCAGGCTACCTTCCGGGAAACTGAGCAGGTAGGGCTCGGGTGGGAAGCCCAGGGAGGGCAAGAGGAGAAAGGGAGTGTGTATCGTGCCTCGCAGAGAAGGGGGGGGAGGGGTGCTTTCTCCTGTCCAATAGCAGCGGCAAGACATGGGGGCGTCCAGAAATGTCGCGCCCGTTGTGCCGAGCTGTTCTCTACCCATAGGGCTAGCCTGCATCGCAGGTCTGGCGAATGGCCGTTGGGGGTCCAGCTTTCGCCTCCGAGGCAGCTTCTGCTCGACTCCTGCCGCGATGAGAGAAGCCTGGCAGGGCACTCTACGTGCATGCATTGGCCGACATGGGGGAGCGCAGCTGCTCTCAGCTCTCCAGCGCTTTCCGTCGCGTCTGGATCTTGCATTGGCCCGTCCTGAAGACACGTCTTTGCTGGTCTCACCCCTTCCTCTGCTCTCCACATGGAGCCCGTTCTCGCAGAAGCTTCCCCCCCAGCCTCCCTTTGCCCCTAGCTCATTATCTGGCGAGCAAGAACACTATATATGTACTCGCATGTACGATCCAGGGTGGTTCCCTACTACTATGTATCTTATGTATGTGGCTGTCACTTCAGCTCTGAACCCGAAGAACCGAAGGTCCAACTTTAGCATTTTTTAGGACGGTTTCAGAGATACCGCCTTTCCGACTCCTCTCCGAATGCGACGTTGATCAGTTTGCACCGCTGACAGCAGAGAGAGCGTGTGACCTGGGATTCCAGAGAGAGTCTGTTTACCATTCCTTTTTTTTCGTGGCCGTTGGCAGTACTTTGCAACTGCCGATAGGAGCCGTTCTCGTTGCCTGTTTGATTGTTTTTCTTCGTCTTCTGCTGCTCCATATCCCATAGTGGTCGTTATCGACGCTATGCCCAGACGGGTGATGGCAACTGAATGAAGGGGCATGCCATCCACCTCTGCGATCCGCAAGATACGTACATAAGATACATAGTAGGATACATGGCATCTCTTGCGCGTGGGATGCGGCGAAGCACATGGCAGGCAGAGGAGACACGGGACGAGCTGCTGTAAGGAACCGGGCGACCGAAAACTGGGCCACTCCAGCACAGCCATCTTGTCACGATGCGACTTCCCCCGTCCTTGCAGCCCCGTCTCTGCCTCGTCGCCTTGACGAACAGGACGTCGAGCCAGCAATGGACGCCGCCCGGCGCAGCTGGAGAAACACTGCGCCAAGCTCACACAGGATGCTCCCACAGGATGCTCTCACAGGCACAAACACATGCGCACGCACACGCGCAACACATGCGTCCACCATGCACGTTACGCCTCGGTGCGCAAGAACAAGAAAAATAGACAACGTGGTGGCCACCGGAATATTTTCTCTCGTGGAACGCACTACATCATCAAAGGAAACAGAACCAGAACCTATTGCTAGACGTGGAAGGAGCAGCCGATCGCCGTGTTGCCGCTATTGCAATGCTATCAGGCCGGTCCGTCGCTTTCATCTCTTCCATCTATCGCATCGTCTTTTCTTGGCCCTTCTTTTCTTTTCTTTTTCCACCCCCTTCTCCCTCATCCTCCCCCCCCCTCGTCCCTCGTCCCTCGTCCCCCGTCCCCCTCCTTTTCTTTTTCCTCTCTTTTCTTTTTATTTGACATGTGCCGTTCAGCCATGATCCTTTTAATCTGGCTCACTTGTCATCTTTTTTTTTTGGGCGTAGATCTTGCCAGTTGCCTCTCGGCTACGGGCTTACAAGTACCCGTACATGGCCCCTACAAGTGCGCACGCCCCTCCCCTCTCCCGGGACTTGGTGCCTGCAGCACGCAAGCTGCAGGTTATGGGAACGATGTGGGCGCATGCTGATGGGGGGCTATGGGGGGTACGTCTTGGCTGGTGGTGGGGTATGAGTGAAAAAAAAAAACGACTCAGGATTTTGCCGTCTTCGTGCAGAGCGAGAGATAGCTCCCATCTCCCAGAGAAGCAGGACTGTCTGCTTGTCGATGACTGCTTATGCCGTGCTATACCTGTTTCTCCTGCAGGGAAAGTGTGTGCTGCAGATGTTGTCCTACGTCGCATTGCCTTTCCTCCTTTTGCTTTCCCTTCTGCTCGAGCTGCATACGCGCGCACCGCTGCTTTCAGATGCCGTGCGCCCATAACACAGGTTCTATACATGCTATACATGTATCTTATCTGGCAAGAAGCACACCGCAGACACCTCCAGCTGGGCGGTCAGCTGCTCGCCAGCTCCGCATCTTAGACAACCAGCCCCCGCCGCCACTTCAATACCTTTCCCTCCACCCCTCCCATTCATTATCTTGCATTGCAGGAGAGGCGCCCCTGTGATCGGGACATTTCAAAACGCGCCAGCAAGGCCCCCGGAGGTAAACAAACGGGGCTCCAAAAGCCGCCAGCCAGGTCCGGAGCTTTGCAATTGCGGGCCGTCTGGCTAGAACGGAAGAGACAGGGAGCTGAGAGAGAGAGAGAGAGACGGAGAGGGAGGGTAAAGGGGATCATCCTACGCGTACTGACTTGCTCTCCTGGCTCGGACCCGGGGGTGGGGGAGGGTGAGGTATTACGATGAATGCAAGATACGTCCGTACAAGGATACGAGGACAGGTTGTCTGTTTTTTTTTTTTTTTTTTTTTTTTTCACACGCTCTCTTTTTCCACCTCTCACATGAGGGGTTATCCTTTTTTTGCGTGTTTTTGTCTGTATTAAGTCAGAATTGTTTCGTTTAAGATGGTGACAGTGGAACTGACCCATATCCATGCCGGGGCTCTCGATATGAACAGTCTTACTCCAACTACGTAGTAGCGTGTGCAAGGTGCAAGGCGGGTAGCTCGGCGCTCCGTGCGCTCTGCCACGATGTTCCCCTCTGCACCCGCGGCTAGCAGGAAGCCTACGTACTCCGTAAGAAGACGGCACATACGAGTGCGGACAAGACCGAGCGAAGGGGACTGTGCTCGCAGGCGCTCGGCATGGAGACGGGCTCTCCACCTCGTCTGCTGGAATGCTCGAGGCGCCCTGTATACAGCATCTCAGAGGTGTATCGTATGGGGTGCTTCTGTCTGTATTACTCTTGTCAAAAGCCATGCGCCAGAGCTGTATTATATATTATGCCGTACTGGACGAGCTCGCCTTGCATCTCACCCCCGTTCCCCCCCGGTCGGCGGTTATGCAAATGCAACGGCAAAGCCAAGGTGCAGCCGAACCACGAGCCGCTGGCATCCTTCAACCTCACAGACGCGCTACTGTACTGCACAGGTGGATACATGCGTATCGTACTCCGAAGGGGGGGCTAGGAGAGACCAGGAGGAGCAGCAGGAAGGTCGAGCAGAAAGAGCCGGTCCAATCGACAGAGAGCACGCTTCACGGATGGGTTAATGCGCCCCGGTACGATACGCGGTGTCTCCGAGCTGTCTGTTTTCTTTCTCTCTCGAGAATACTACCATGTACCATGTAGATAATACTACGAGTAATAGATAGTATGCATACGATGAGAAGAGCCAGTCGGCGTGCCAGATGCCTCAAGCCCGGACACGCCCAGTCAGGGCCCCCCCTCGTCAACACATGGGCAGATGCATGAGCACAAGCCCGCACGCAACTGCTCGTCTGCAGCAAGCAACTGTTTCCATGGTAGAAGCCAGCTGTGCGAGCGCACAAGTGTTTGTGTACGCGCGAGGAGGGCACGCAGCCAAGCTAGCCAGGCAGAGCATGCCTGTCTGGACATGAACATTGCATATGCATCCTCCGTGCCACTCATCGTAGGGGCTTTGCTGCTCCGGGGAAGTTGCATCGTCGGGTTGACCCAGAAGCGATAGAGCCTTGCTGGGAGGGGGAGACGTATCGTAGGGCCGATGCCAGGCTGGCAAGCAACCGTGCGCCTCGTCCCCTGAGAGAGACGATTATACACAGTATTACAATGAAAATGGCTCTTGCCGACCAGACTTGCCCCGTGGCATTTATTGCTCCGTACATGCTCCGACGGGCGAGCAGAACGCGTACGAAGAGGTCCCCGCAGGGGCCGCCCAAACTGGCCGCTTTCTTTATTATGTAGCAGAGGGCCGTCTCGATTGGCCCGACGGGGCAGCAGGAGGCCAGAAGAACGAGTCCACTCTCTACCGGCCACACCCACAAAAACGTGGATAGCAGTGGTAAACAAGGCAAATTAGGCACAGGATGCTGCTGGCAGGCTGTATCTTGCGCTGCCGGGGCCCAAGACCGGGCCCTTCCTCCCTGTCCGCTGGCACACAAGGGCGCGTGCTTGCATGTGGGCTTGGGTGCTTTGAGGGACGTGGGAAGGCAAGGGTGACCAGGAGGGAAGGGCGTACGAGTACGGCAGACGGAAGAGGGAGCGACATGTATGGAAGCCCAAATCGAAGAGCCGAAGAAACAGAGAGGCCCCGGTGCCGGTAGGACAGGAGCATAGGAGCGTAACAGGGAGAGACAGCAGTGCTGAGAGGTCGAGCCAAAACAACAAGCAGGAAGAGAAAAACGAGCCCACCCCCTCCCTCCAAACGCACTGAAGCAAGTCGTCTGCCTGCGGCTGCGGTGTGCTATGTAGGTGCGCTCGTACGGAGCAGTCTGACGATCGATGGAGGGTGTGTACGTGTATTGCGGACGGGGCCAAAATAACGAGGCTGGGCGAGAGGATTCGTAAGATACATTGGTGCTTTTTTCCCAACACAAAAAGCGGCAGAGAACGAAACAAGGGGGGCGGCTACGGCCATGGCGAGCCAACAGCAACATGAGGATAAACGAAGAGGACCAGAACCCCCCTTTCTTGCCCCCCTTCGTCTCCCTCGTGGTCGATCAGGAGCCAATTCGATGGCAGGGACCGATATTGGAAGGGGGGGGGGGGGAGGGAGGATGCGCTGTTTACCTGCCTGCTTTCTTTTTTTATTTTATTTTCTTTCATGGCTGCACTGGACGAGGTCGGAGTGTTACAGCAAATCTCACCTGCTCCGATCCGATAACGGGTTGGCACGCAATGGCGTTTATAACGGGGCCCAGTGTGTGTGCATCGCCCTGGCACTGCGAGTATTCCTCCAGGGGCGTTTCCGCGCGAGCGAGAACCGGCTGCGCCCTGACGGCCCAGTGCTCGTAGCAGCCGCCGGGCTCCCCGACAGGCTTGCCAGCGCCCTTTTCAGGTCCGGACGAGCCCCGTACGCGTACAGAGGGCCATCTTACCATGTAGCAGATTTTCTTCTTTCGCTCTCGCCTGGTGTGACCGTGGCCCAACCAGCGGGCCCGAGCTGGCGCCGGCCAGTCGCTACGAAGGCTCGCTCGCAGGTCCTTTGTTTGGCCCGGAACAAGATACGAGCAGGGAGAGAGGGAGAGAGGGAGAGAGGGAGAGATCTGCCGGACGCCTCTCTCCTTTCCATCGTTGCCCGGAATATGCACGAAACCCGCGTCTTGCAAATTGTCGCGTGTTGCCACTTGCCAATTGCCTTTTGCGCACGATACAAGCTCGCACCTTCCCGCAGCGTGCCTGATCTAGCAACGGCAACGGCCAACGCGTTCTTTCCTCAGAAACCCAAAACACACACACACGATAGTATGATACTCGTAGTCGTACTTGCCGTGCACAGGCTATGCTATACTACACGAGATACTCGTAGCCCAGCCACCGCTTCTCCACCAGCCCGAGAAGTGGTCCCCCCCCCCCCCCATTTTTTTTTCGATCAGCGCCGGTCACCACTAGAAAGTTGTGTGTGTGCAAACAGTTTGCTTTGGTCTTTTTTTTTTGCTGCTATAACGACAGGGAGTATTACGGCACCTTCCCTCGTGAGCTGCACGTTGCTGCGTACTTCTCGAACGATACTTCGGCGTGCCGAGCACAGCTTTCCGTCCACCCCTCGCTGGGCCTGCGACTTGTCGACTCTCCCTCTGTTCCTCCGACCGGGCTCCTTCCCTGGCCCTTTCCCTTTCTCTCATGGCCTCCACCTGCCCCCCCCGTAGCTAGCTAGGATCACCCCCTCTTTTGCTTCTTCTTGGTGCAACCTCGCCGTCCACACGCCGTCTTCCACAATCCTACAGAGCCAGTAGCCTACAGAAACGCTGCCAAACTGCGAAACCCTCTCAGACTGCCCTTTTGCTCTTGCCGTCTTCTCCTGCTAAACACACTACAATATCATTCCGTCCGCTCCTCTGTCTTCAGCAAACTAAGCCAGACAAACCCCCCCTCCCCCTTCTGAGACCGCTAACTGGCTGGACCTCCATCCCTTCTACCCTCCCTCCTCTTTCCTCCCACACCCTCCCCCCCTGCAAGGACCAGGCCTAAAGTAAGTAACCCTGCCCCCCATATCCATACAAACCCTTGCCAGCCCACCTCCCTCCCCCCTCTTCTTTCTCCCACCGCCGTTGGTCACTCAACTGTCCTCCACACCAACCTTTCCTTCCGCTCCCCTGTCACCCGTCTAACCAGCCAGAGGAGGAGAAAAAGACACGAAAAAAAAAGATGCCCCCCCAAACCGAGCGATCCACCCGCATCGACTGGTCCTCTGCAACCCCTCACTCCAAACGTTCTCCACACTCCCAAGGCTCTCGTCCCTCCCGCCGCCGTGCCCAACCCTACGTCT